>PVJH01030720.1:0-24505 GCA_004026705.1 Nesogale talazaci
TTTATATATATATTATCTCAGTCAATTTTCATGACATTTTGGCAAAGATGCCATTTTATACATAATTTAGAGATAAAGGAATTATGACTCAGAGAGACATCAAAAGTTTATAGCTGCTAGAACTAAACTTAGTTGTGTCTAATTCTGAGTCTTCTTTATTTCCTATTAATATACTGCCATTAATAAATAAAGGCACTGTCATTTCACATTGCTTTTGTATAAGAAGCATTTGTCTATAAGAAAATTAAAGACACCCCAAATATACCCCCCTTCTTCAAAGAAATCCCCCATCTCTGTTATGATTTTTATAAGTGTTAGGAATGATAATTACAAGGCAGCTCTTTGTTAATCATTCTATTAATTGAAATGTGATGACTTGGATTTTTCACTAACTAAGAGTAGTGCTTCCATGTTGGTGCTTCCGCAGCAAACCTACAGGTGAGTTGTTCAAAACCACCAGCTGCTCCAAGGTAGAAAGATGAGACTTTCTATTCCCATAAAGAGGTATAATTTCAGAAATCCACATGGGAAGTTCTCTCCTGTAGGTCAAAATGAATCAGAATTGACTTGATGACATTAAGTTAAGGTACAGACATCCTGTCTGCATAGAAAGAAAAATTGAAATGAGAAATGTAAGTTTCAAAAATTAAGTTAGGGAATAAAATAAGGGGAAAAAGAATGACCAATATGTGATGTTAAATGAGAAGATTCTAAGAATAAAAATATATAAGAAATTCAATAACAGTTTAAAGATTGGCAAGGTAAATAGAGGAAGAGATGTTGAGGATTTGTTGTTCATTTAGGAACTATGTGAGAGGATTTATAGCTGACAATAGCCTAAGACATGGTATAGGACAGTCTCAGTCTAAAGTATGATATGAAAGGAAAGTATGAGAGAAATTATAATACATAAAAAGGATTATTTTTGCTTTTTGATCACAAAATACCAAAAGGGTGAATCTTACGTAAGAAGGGAGAGGGGAAAATGAAGCCTGGAGTAAAACAATGTTTAAAAAAAGGGGTTGAATGTTCATGCAGCAACTAACAGACAATAGAATACAGTGTGGGCAAGGGAAGAAAAAACAAGTCAAGAGAGGAAAACAAATAATTCCTGTATTCAAGGAAAGGATGAGAAAGAACTGAATGGTCAGGTGTAAGTTAAACTCTTCTACTAAAACTAAGCTTATTATAACCTGCAGCAAAATTTTATAAACAGAGATTACATGGCTAGTATACAACTAAAAGAAGAAAGAGAAAATAAGTCCACAGAGATAATTCAAATTATTCCTATATTTAAGAAGAAAGGAGAGAAGGAACTTAACAGGCAAGTTTAAGCCAAAGCTCTTATATTAAACTAAGTATTTATAATGAAATGATTATTAGGGAAAGTAGATGATTGGTTTTCAGTGTCTTTGTTATATATGCCTATTAATCACCAAAATCATAAGCTCACACACAGATTTTTATTGCATATCAAAGTTTTAGAAAATGTTATTCCATAAAGATCAATACACATCATGAGTGAACTGAATTGGACTGGTTGGGACCATTTTAATTGGATAATCATATGATATGCCAGTCTATAAATTATAAACTCAAGAGGAATGACATCAAATTATTTGTCAAAAAGAACACTACAAGTTCAATTTTGAAATACAATGCTATCTATGATAGGACTATATCATACAATTAAGTACTGCTAATATAATCACTGTACAGCTATATAAGTGGAACTCAGGTTAGTAACACTTTGAATAATGCAACCAATATCTTCAGTGTGAAATTGATCACATACAGTCAATATACATTGATAATTATTGGCAATTTTAACGTGAAAGTTGGAAAGAAAGAATTGTTGAAAAATATGGACTTGATGATAGAAATGAAGCCAAAAATAGCATGGCAGAACTTTGTAACACCACAAGACTTCTTTATCTTCCATTATAAATGGATTTCACCAGAGATAATATACACAGAAATGAAGTTGATAACATCTATTGAAATATTCTAGAATGGAAGCTGGATTCAGGAGATAATGTGTGTCCTATCACGCACAGATGTAAGAGATAACTATGCAACTCAAAGGATATCACTGCTGATGAAAGATAAGTGAAAGCAGAAAATACCAGAACGATATTTACCTTCATTTTATTGACTATGCAAAGGTATTCAACTGTGTGGATCATAAGAGAACAAAGACAGCATTGAGAAGGAGAAATTCAGAATATTTCTGAGTTTCTACAGAACCTGGATCAAGAGGCAATTTGAGGAAGGTAACAAGGGATTACTTCATGGTTTGAATCCAGGAAATGTGTGGGTCAGGTTTATCATTTCACCAGATTTATTTTATCTGAGTGCTCAACAAATAATCTGAGAAGCTATGCTAAATATGTGGATTAGAGGAAGTCTTATGCACCACTATGCCTGCTGAAATCTAAGGGGTTTGGAAGCACTTGCTTATGAAAATGGAAGACTACAGCATTCGATATGGATTTAAACTCAAAGAAAACAAAAGAAATCACAAATCAACCAATAAATAATATCATGAAAAATGAAAAAATGCTTGAAATTGCTAAGCATAACAATAAGCCGGTATCTGCAATCAATGCTGATGAAAACAGTAGTAGGAACCAAAATGGCATATTACATTGGACCGATCTGTTGCACATGATCTTTTTAAACTCTTGAAGAGAAAAGGTGTAACTTGGAGTGGTCCCAACACAAATTATGGTATTTTCCGTTGTCTCTCAAGCTTATGTGAAAATAGGACAATGAATAAGGGAGAATTATTCTATTGGGTAGAATATTGAAAGTATATGGACTTCCAGAAGAACCAAGATATTTGTCTTGAAGAAGCACAGCCAGAACCCCCATAGAATGGAGGATGATAGACGTTCACCTCGTGTAGCCCTGATGTGTAGTAGTCCCAAGCTTGGATGCACTCCACCTGGTCCACAGTTCGAAATCAGCAGAAGCTCCAGGAGAAAGACCAGACTGCCTACTCCAGTAAAAGTTTCAGAAACCCACAAAGGGTTAATGTGACTCAGCATTGGCAGGATTAACACGAGAATGAAAAGTTTGCTGAGCCCTGGTGGCGCAGTGGTTATGTGCAGCACTGTAGCCCACAGGATTGACAGGTTCAATCCAGCAGCAGCTCTCCAGGAGCAAGGCTGAGCTTCCTACTCCCACCAGGGAAGTGATGAAAGGAAAAAAGAAAAAGAAAAGAAAAAAGTCTACCTCACATATGTTAGACATCCTATCAGCAGGAGTTGTCAGTCTCTAAAAAATGGCATCATACTTAGTAGAGGGGGAGTAAAAAAGAAGCAGAACTTCAGTTAGATGGATTGACACAGTGGCTGCAAAAATGAGTTCAAACATAACAACAATTGTAAGGATGTTAGCTTCAGTTGAATATATGGTCATAATGAGTGGAAAGTTGCTCACTGATTCCCAAAAATAATTATCAGAAAAAAATAATAATGTTTTTACCATAATTGACTAGAAAAACATTTAATCAGCTATATAAAAAAAAGATGTCTGGAGAATTAAATTACTAAGAATATCTATGGAGGAGGGGGGGAGAGAGCATGTGAGAGAGAGAGAGATAGAGAGAGAGAGAGAACATTGCATTCTTGTATGGTAAGAGAAACCATCAGTTTCCTTGGTTTCTTCTTGGTAAGCAACACTACATTTACTATATTTTATTCAGACATTTGGCAGTTCAAACCCAACCACCAGGTTCAAGGGAGAATAATGTAACAATCTGCTTACATAAAAATTGCAATCAAAGAAATTTACCTTATGAATCAGTTATACCCTTTTCTTTGGGAATGGTATGAGCCAAAATTGACTC
Organism: Nesogale talazaci; assembly: GCA_004026705.1. Lineage (NCBI taxonomy): Eukaryota > Metazoa > Chordata > Mammalia > Afrosoricida > Tenrecidae > Nesogale > Nesogale talazaci. The sequence continues at coordinate 3,854 of PVJH01030720.1, forward strand.
TATAGCATCAAGAATAAAAATTATGAATTGATTTGATTTAATTGCAAATATATCTCTATTTAGACAGAGCTTTTACTTTGAAGAAAGATTTATTTATTATCTAGAAAAAAATTACTTATCTACTGTTCTTCATTATTTTCATTTTTTTAATTACTTGAGAATTTTTGCTTGCTTGTTTCCCAGTTGGAGTCTTGAATGCTATTTATTTATTTATTATTCTTATATGAAAACAATTGATTTTGATTTTGTACTTGTTATGATCTGGATTTATTTTTAACATATTTAATTTATATTTAATTTCTTATGGTTTCATGAGACTCACAGAATAAAGCCAGACACCGATGCTCAATGATTATCTACGAAAGCAAGTGCTATTGCCTTATGCTGTTGAATTCCAATTGATAGTAGCCTTCGGTACAAGGGAAGAAAAGAATATCCTGTCCTGCAGCATCCTCAAAATTGTTCCTATGTTGGAGTTCACTATTGGAGCCACTGTTTCCCTCTGTCTTGTTGAGGCTCTTTGTTTTTTGCTGCCACTCTCCTGTGTCAAGTATAATGACTTGCTCCCAAGACTAGTCTCTCCTGACAACATGAACCATGTACATGAGATATTGTCTCACCATATTTCCCAGTATTGAGCATTCGGACTGTACTTTTTCCATGAAAGATTTGCTTGTACCATTGGCACTCCATTGTTCCTTCAATATTCTTCATGAGTACTATACTTTAAATGCCTTGAGTCTTCTATGAAGGAGGAATTCTTAGACAATAAAAACCTCATAACTGTGAGTAGTCACTTTAATTCCCACTAAACTTTATTACTTTTGATGCTGTGAATAAACATTGCATGGCTAACCAAAAGGTGAGTGGTTCAATCCCACCAGCCACTCTTAGAAGGAAAATGAGGTATATGAAACAACATATTTTGGAAGATATTAACTCAGCTCCACAATGTGGTCATGTAACTATTTTCATTTGGATCTTTAGAAGATCCTAAATGTATTTCAGGATAATGGGGAACATGGTTGCTGTTGTTAGTGGCCATCAAATCAGTTCTGCCTTATATCAAATAAAACACTGCCCCATCCTATTCCATGTTCTGGTAATACTGGGAAGTTCCATGAGCACCTGTCCTTTGCAAAGTTTGTTTTCTGTGAAAAAAATTCTGAATATCATGACATTGAATATTACATTATGTAATTATATTGATGGTGGTTGTGGAAAAAAAAGTATTGGCAGAAGAGACATGTTTATATCTAGGTTAAATACCTATTTTTTAAAGAAGGACTTCCTCTTCCAACATGGCTGTCCAATGTAATTCTGCTAGATACAAACTGATTCCTCCAAGGAAATTCTGTAGTATTTGGGATTCAATGTTCACATTTGCAATCAATTCATTGGGACCTAAGATGTAGTTCACTGTGGACATATCAGATTTGTTGAGTATTAGTCTATATTATAAACCTTTATCTTTTCTGTACAGATTTAATAGCTACTGGCATGAATATATGTTAATTAGACTACAGAGCAAGGTAAGACTTGGGAAATAAACATTAGAACTGGATATATTCTCTACCAGTTTTTAAGATCCTCCAGTGACTAGGTAAAGTACTTATTTTGCAATCTGTCCCCATTCTGAAATACCTATTCACATTCCACTTTCAAATAATTCTTTATGTTTCCAATTGTGTTGCCTTGAAATAATCAATTGTCTTATTTGCATGTGAAAGTTTGACATTGAATAAAAAAAGCCAAAGAAAATTGATGCCTCAAATTATGATGCTGGCAAAGAATATTGGAAGCATGACAGACTGCCAAAGAACAAGCAAATCTGTCTTGATGAAGTACAGAAAGAAAGCTTTTTAATATAACATATGCAATTTTACCTTAATGTGATATTAATAATATTTTGAGATGATGTATACACTTTGGCAGGTCATCTTCCCCTTAAATGGATAGAAATAATGATCTCTTCCTGTCAGATGGTCAAATCGATGGCCACCTCTAGCTGAGGATGATTAGACTTTGTCTCATGTGCTTTGCATATATGATTAGTAGATACCAGTCCATGGATAAGGACATCCTGCTTGGGAAAGTGATATGTAAATGAAAAAGCGGAGACTCTCAAAGAGAAGGATTGCCACCATGACTTCAATGATGGACTTATACTTAACTTATACTTACACTTATACTTAACAACTATTGTGAAGTTGGTGAAGACTTGTTCTGTAGTACATAGGCTTGCTGTTTAGTTGGAATTGACTCTCTGGCACTAGACAACAAAACCAAGTCACCTCCCATGAATTTAAGTGGTGGAATGTCATTTCGATGATTATGATGTTTACAGAATAGAATACATTACAAAAGGAATCAAGGTCCATAGGTATTTGAGAATGAGTTAACCAAAAGGAGGATGAGTGTGCGTGAAGCCAAAAATATCAAAATCCCACATATAGCATAGAGATTCAAAGTGAGTAAGTCTCAGCATATACGAAAAGACAAACAGCTGGTAAGTGTTATGAATATCTGTGTTAGTCTGGGTGGACTAGAGAAACAATTATTAAACATGCGTGTGTATATAAGAGAGTTTTATATAAAGGGTAATTATACATTAAGAAAACACCCCACCCTGTCTAGTCCAAACTCATAACTCCTATATTAGTCCTTATGTTTGATACCAATTTGTAAGTCCTCTTCAGACTCATGAAATACATGCAATGATGCCAAATGCAGAACAACCTCAAGTCAGTAGATAGAAAGTCTTTGGATCCAGTGGTGTTGCAAACATCTTAGCACTGGCAGAAGTCTCCCCATGGATTCTCTAGGTTCAGGCTTCTGGCCACATCAGGGCATGTCTCACAGGGAACCGGTCTTGTCAGTCAAATGTCTTCAAGGGAATGAGTGAGTGCCTCCTGCTTCTAAGAATAAAATATTAGATTTCCCAGAATTCTCAGAGGAGAAGGCCATGTCTGCACAGAGGTCTCATTGGCTATCTCCAGGTAGACAGTCTAGGCTCTGCCCCTACACTCTTAGTCCCCAAATTGATGCCAGATTAGTTGACTGCCACAATATCCTATAGAGGAGATGATGTGGCTTGAACTTGGAAGGGGATTCCAGTACTTGAGAGTAGTCTGCAGACAAGAAATAGCCAAAGAGCCAGGAAATTGGTCAAACAGCTACAATGAAATAAATGCGTAAACTAGCTTAGATGCATTTTTTAAAAGAAAACATTGGAAGTAAAAAAATTACCTGGATGATATCCTAATTTTGGCTTCCTGAACTCAGATAACAATACTAGATTCTTGATGTATGGATACTCCAGTTATATTTGTATTGGATTATGCTGCAAATTTTGTTACACAGCAATGAATAGCAAGTATACCTATACATTGTAGAATGGTCAAAAGTTTCATTTCCTTTTGTGTCATCTCTATTCAAAATGGAATTGCTTTTTCCAAAACAACTCTAAAATTGTATCGATTTTCCATTCATATCATTGGGTTCATACTTTGACCAAAATGTATTTGCAAATGCCTTCTGAATAAGTCCCTTTGTATTTTTTCCCAGAAAGTCTGTTGTATTACCTTTAAAAATTGAAAACTCATACTGTTTAATTGAAAAAAATATGTGGGACACAAACTTAAATACCTACAAAGCATAACTTCAGACTAAAAGGTCTTTGAGGCAATATCTTAAAGAATTTAGCAATATAAGAAATCTTATAAATATGCATTAGTGTCCTATGTCTGCAATAACAAATAAGCAAAAACTGATTAGCTTAAAACAACACACATTTATTATCTCATAATAATGGAGTCTAGAAATTCTAAACTGCTCTGGGTGTACTTCCTCTGGGTGACTCTAAAGAAAAATGTTATCTTTATTCTCCTCGGTTTCTGATGGTTTTTAGAATTTCTTGTTTTCCTTATTTAACTATTAACTGCTTCTCTGATATCTACATCTGCAGTCAGGCAGACTTTTGTTTCTCTGTCTTTCCTATGTATTTGGAGCATGGCTGGAACTTGGATGAAAATCAAAACTTCAATATGCATATTTGAGGTCAACATGCTCATCTGCATGCATGTGGACAATCAAGGAGACGTCCTTGGTAGAGAATGTGATACTGGAGTTTGTTTGCTCTCTGTTGTTTGCTTTGTAGATTATATTGATGCAGCACCTAGTTTTTAGTTAATGTTCTTCCAAGAATGTTACTTATCAAATTAAAAAAAATCTGGTAAATCAATCAGGCATATATTTCCAAATTTAATTATGAATAAAAAGAGAGGGCATGGTTCAATTCTTTGCTACTTGCCTGAGCAAGCTGTAGCCCTCTGCTTTTTTTTACAGATTCGTTCCGTGTGCTTCTCATTCTTCTGTGTCTACATTCATTTATAACAACATTTTTCGCCTGAAACAGGACACCTTAGAACAGGATGATAGAAGGACTCATAGAACCTAGGTGGTAAGTTATATGAATACTACAGTTGGCCTTGGCAAAAGGCAGAGTCATGAGAAATGCTGTATCTACAGAAAAGCTACATATTGAAATTTTGAAAGCTACTTTAAAAAAACAAGGCTAAAAGTTTCATCTTGAACTTTTCAGATACTTTTTGCTTGTGTACATAAACATTGCTTTGATTTCAGTCTGAAAGCAAGAATGATTTAAATGCTAAAGTATGGAAACAGGTGACTTGTGCTTTGAGAAGTACACATCAAAGACGTGAAACCATTGAACATGATGTTTGGGCATTAAAGTCTTTAGTTAATATTGTTAAAAAATAATTTCAATCAGATTCTGAAAGCAAAAGAGAAAAGCCTGCTTGTGAAAATGTTGGTATGAACCCATCAAGCCTTCCTATATATGACAAAGTTTATGATAGTTCTGAAGACATATAAAAAACAACTGGAACAGATTGACAGATTTTTGCAAAGTCTCCATCAACTTAACCCTTCTCCTTCTTTTAAAACTCTAATTGGCTCTTGTACAGGGTTACTTTTGCTCATAATTTGTCTTTGTTTTGTTTTATATATAAGACAAAAAAATCCTCCACAAACAAAAAAAAAAACATAAACAGATGAAATGCTGACTTTGCAGCATTATCTCTTCATCTGGATGCTATAAAAAGGGGGAAAATAGCTGATGCATGGCTAGAACTTGGATACAAATTAAAACTTTGAGGTACACATTTGAATTCAATAAAATCTGCAAATAGGTGTTTATTGATATAAGGAGTCAATAACATCAAAGAGTGTTATTCTGGAGTTTGTTTAGTCTCTGTTCTTTGCTTTGAAGATTATATTTTTATAAGACCTCTTTTTTCATTTTAAACAAAGATTTTATTAGCACATAATCCATATAACAAGCAATTCAACAATTATGTGTGTTATGATCATTACCACAGACAATTTCAGAACATTTTCTTCTTTCTTGTTCTTGTTGATATTAACTCCCTTTTTTAGAAATTTTTTTCAAGAATGTTACAGGGAAGTATTTCCAAATTTGAGCATGAATAAAAAGAAAAGACATAGCTTAGTTCTTCACTACATGCCTGCGCAAGCTGTCGACCTCTCCTTTCTTCAGACTTATTCCGTGTGCTTCTCATTCCTCTGCATCTCCATTCATTTACACCAACAGCACCTCTAATAGATTATACAGTATTGTTGTTTTTATATCTTAACTGCTATCTCCCTTTCCCTACAGTTTCTATTGCTCTTCCCCCTGTAGTACTATTATGAAAAATTGGAAACAAGCTAAATTTCCATCAATAGATGGATGGATTAGAAAATGCTGCACCATACACACAACGGAGTATTAGCCATCACTAAAAATACTGATGATCGCATGAAGCACATTGCCTCCTGGGAAGAGTTCGAGGAAATTATGCAAAGCCAGTGTGCCTATCTCAAAAGGACAAGAACAGCAGGAGTCCCTGAGGTAAGTATAATTAGCCCTGTAGGTGTGGAAGAAAAGTCAATTATCTTACACTACATGATCGAGTTACAGGGCAATCAGGTGGGGAACAGGCCAAACGCAAGGATGTACATGTCATTCCAAGATAAAGAAAGGAAATGAAAGGTGGAGGGCAGGGGGCACTGGTGGGATAAAAGGGAGAATAAGGGGGAAAAGGATGACATTTGGGTAGCAAGGTACTAATTATTCACCCAGGGAGAACGTATTGTTTATGTCTCCATAGAAATGGGAGTGTGCATGGAGACCCCACCACAGTAGGCCAAATCTTGAGGGCAATGCAGTCATAGGAGTGACTCATGAATAGAGTGAGATGCAAGTCAGGCCCCAATCAGAAATTAACTGACCTCCTTCCTGGCAATATATACCACAGAGGACCACCCTAAACCTACAGGTGGGGCAGAGGGGCCTGCCTGCCATGCCCACATGGAAGCAAACCAAGAAGGAAAAAGACAGAATAAGTGGTTAGACCCCTTTTTCAGGACACCAAATTGTGAGAACAATGGCCCTAGATAGAGCTGTGAACACACAGAAAGAACTGTAAGACTGACATCTCAAGACATGATGCCCCTCACTAGAGCATGCTGCAATAAGGCATAATACTGGGGACACAGGGTGGGGAGTATGTCTGGTCTGGTCACTCCCTCCCCCTCCACCCTTGTGAAGCAAGCAAAGAAGGGAACATAACAGCCCAACAAAGGGAGAGAAGAAAAGACACAACCCCTGAGGAGCCCCCCAACTAGATTTCAGATTAGGAGGAGGAGTTCCCACGAAACTCCCCAGGACTGATGGGGAGACAGCCATAAAGGTTAGTGGACAGACCTGGAGGGATATGTGTTTCTATTCCCCTCTTTTTATTCAATAAGAGATTGAATTGCTTATTATTTTTTGTTGCTAGTTATTATTATTTTCTCTTTTTATTCAATCATTTGCTACCTTTTGTTTTCTCAGTCTAATTGCTTGTTTGCCTACCTATATCTGTTAGGCATGGGAAGCAAGTCCGAGGAGCAATCCACAGGGCTGAGGGTTCACAAAGGACTGGGAGAAAGAGGAGGTGGAGAAGGATGATAAGCAAACAGCACACAGACAGGGGAACACTGAAGAAATTAAAACCAACAATGAGGAGGATGCAGAGATCCTGGGGGTGTTGGAACAACAGCAATCTAGCTAAGATGAATTGCTAAGAGCTAGAATAAGGGTGATCATGATGGTGGGGCAGGAAGAGGGAAGATCTAGGAAGCAGAGTTATGGATAGAGACACGAACATAGGTGTGTACAAATGAACATAGCTCTTTAAGCTCCAGATGCAAAACAGAAATGCTAACAGACTGAACACATTTTTAAAAGAGTAAATTTCCAAATGAAAACAATCAATGCCACAGAAAAACACTTTATTTCCATCTTTGTATTCTCAAACTACTGGCCTCTACTCGGTAGGTTACAGTTAGCAGTTTTGACTCATGATGTCCCTGTGTACTACACCAGGAAACACTACCTGGTCATTCACCCTTCTCACAATTCTTGCATGTTCGGCCCACAGCTGGTCCCTCTTGGTGAGGACCTTCATCCTTTTTGCTGTTCCTCTACTTTACCAACAATAATGTCTATGAGACTTCCTCAAAAGAAATGGTTGAAGAAAAAAAAGAGAGGCATCTGTGGAACACAAGCGTTCCTGCCACAGCTAATTGTCCCTTTGATAGACTTGCTTTTTTGAAACCAAACTAAACCATCTTGAATCTGTTTTGTTCTGATATAGGTTCCCTTAAAGTTTCATGGGTTGATTTATAGTAATTTTTAAAAATATATTTTGTTGCATGAAAAATTGCTTTTATAAGTCAAAATTCATAGTGTGTATAATTCACTCTAGTTCTTAAAATCAGCATTCTCAAGGAAGTTCATGGCGGAAGAGAAAGCAAGAGAACCATGTGTCACCCAGACTCCTGTAGACTGGTCCTTCCTTGTTTACAGCATGTTCTCAGTGCATGGTTATTGGTTCCCACTGCTAGAGACCCCATAGACAACAAAATAGAGCACTGCCTCGTCCTGCACTAGCCTTAGAGTTGTCATGTTTCAGCTCATAATTGTCTTATTTTTGTCTTTAGTTTGTTAGCTTATTTCATCTCTCTCTCTTTCTCTCTCTCATTTCTTGCTTTTAGCTTTACACAGGCTTTACAAACTATGAGTTTGTCAGTAATAAACAAGGACTTTTAGACCTGTAATGTCTACTGTAATTGATTGGTGCATTAAGAATATCTCCTATCTTATAGGTTATAATACAATGATTAGGGAATATTTGCTTGTATTCTTTAAAAATTAAAAAAAATGATAACCATACCCAATTATTAAGAAAGTAAGAAACCAGGAATACAAGCTATGTTAGGATAAGAACCATCTAATTGTATTATTAGAGCAAACATCTTTTATCTTTCTGATAGCTCCCTAACTTTGATCTACCCCAGATATTTGTCTGCATGAAGGGATCTCTAAATCCCCCATAAAGTTGCCAATTAAACATTTGAGAAATATACTTTCTGACATCATCTGGCTGTGATAATATGCTCTAAAGAATAGGTGCTTGTGGTGGATATTATTATATAATTATATGATTTTCTTCATACAAATCTGTGATTCTTTTCTAAAATAGTGTCTTTGTCAATATATTTTATTTAAGTAAAATATATTACTTAAATTTAGTACATCAAAATTATGTTCTTATGATGCTTGCAATATTTCACACACTGCATTTCTATCTGACTTGTGCCAGAACTTCAATCTATCATTTATTTCATTTTCAGATCAATCTTGCTAAGGAGTTGCTTTGAGTTACTCCAATATTTAGAATGTTTCCAAGAAGCCAGATTGGACTCAATAAAGTCCAACTTCTTATTCAGACCTTTGAAAAACTTCAGAGAAACAGGCTCTGCCATCTGTTCACAGCATCTTTCTGTTATTATGCATGGAAACTATGACAGCGATACGTGAATGTTTGGTTATGTTACTAAATGAAATGAATCCTATGAAAGTATTGACCTGGGAATTTTAAGTACCAGTTCTGCATTCTATAAGCACATAACCAATGAATTCATCTAAACATTTCTTACCTAAAAATTGGGCACACATGTATCAAAGAAGACAATTGCACTTATGTTGGTGGATAAACTGGAAGGAGCAACCTTCCAATGGGGAAACACACTTAACAATATGAATATAGGATCCAAGGGGAAAATATTCCTAGGACTTGCCTAACTGGACACTTTTGAACTAGTGTCTATCCAGTTTTTGGTAACTGGATAGTTGTTATAGACTATAAGGACTGGGACTTTGTCCTTGAGCAGCATACAACATCCTTCATAGACTGTATCAAAAGGATTCTATGTGGAGACTACAATAAGTGAACTGGGCTTTACCTGAAGCTCACTGGAAACAAATTTAAGGAACCAAATAATCTCTTATACTTAAGACTGAAATGTTTGAGTATAATAATATGCCTCTTGTTCAAAGTGTGGAATTGGTGGTCATTGGACTTTGAATGGGATCCCTTGCTTTGAGGGTGTCCAGTGAATGGTGACCTGGGACAACCCTATATTTACTATTTCAACATCTTCCTTGCTTTCCTTTTAAATCGAGGTGCTCACACTTTTCTACTTATTAAATGATCTACTAACTACAAAAATGCAAAAAATATTATTTATTACATTTATTCATAGTTTGAGAATTCATATAGGTACAATGTATGTTTATGTACCTTACATAACTGCAGGAGTGCATATTGCACAACACAACACAATACAAAACAATGAACTATGTCCATTTTTTGGTCATTACCTGAGTTGACTCTGATAACTTGTTCTGAACGGAATGATCCAGGGATGCGTAGTCCAAACAGTAGCTGCTCACAGACAGCCTCAAGCACACTTCCAAATGTTCTGACTCACATAAATAAGTAGAGTCTAATTATATAGTCAAGGAGATAGTACATTTTCTAATGTTTGGGTACCTTCCCTCCATGAGTAAGTTCCAGAACTGTTCATGTGCTCTGGATTCCAGCTAAATATTGGCTTATAGCAAAAATATCCCATTCTGTATGAAAATGATTCATTTTTGTCTTCTGATTTGGTTCAGCTACCCCACTCATTTTAATACACTTTCTTACATTTAAGAGAAAAAAACACAGGGGAAAATGTGGCAATAACTTAGCTTGTCAGTTTTGCTGCACTTAGCACAGTTATTTGCACATGCATTTTATATCTACGATTGCATCTGATTGACTGTGCTGTATATCAATTAAGTGATGGGATTGATGATATGCTTATGCCTATTTTTGATGCTGTGTGATCTACCCACACTACATTTGTGATCGACTAGCAAATCATGATCGATGTATTGAATGCTTCTGTCTTACATATATTAAATTGGTAGACATGGATCTACCCTTGTGAATGAGAGTTATTGAAAGTTTCATCTGATCACCATTGCCATTGTTCATATAAGTAGTGTCTAGTACCTTAAAAAGTTAATGTCTATAATTCAACTACTCAGGAATGAAGGCTAGAAACCAATCAAATACATGTATGATTTCCTTTTCTCAACAGTGTTAAATTCTACACCATTGGTTAAATTAACAATGTTATTATGAGAATTACTTTACACCCCAGTAGGATAATTTACAATGATCTTTATCTTAAGGTAATTATGCTCCTACAGTGAAACAGAGAAATATATAAATCATGAGTATATGAATGGATTTGGGGCTCACACTTAATTCTAACTCTCACTCTTAAGAAAAGATCACAGAACATATAAATCTATTGCAAAGGGTGGTGAAAAAACTATATGGTGCCTGGCTATCAAAAACTCTAGTATCTGGACAGTCATCTAAGTGAGATATTAACTAAGGTTACAAGGAAGCTCACCTGCATGTGGGACCTAAGGGTTGTAAATAATAAAATCCAAATCCAAAGGAAGGAATAATATCAGAGTTTAAATTGTGAGTATTTATTTTGCAGAATGCAATGTGTGACAGTGGAAAACAAAAATCTATTTTGCAGAGTCCCCACATGGATTAAGTCTTCAGTGAATCTCCTCTGATCATAGTCAAGAAAGGTAAACAGTGTTTCAATCAGACAGAGAGCTTTGTAAAGTCTACTTTGGTAGAGGTAGTTAGACTAAAATGTAATACCTTATTATTTGTGGTCTCTTTTGATCCATGTTGAAGTTATTTCAGTTTTTAATATTTTCTGCTTTCTTTATGATTGATGTTTTCCTAGATTTTGTATAGTGATTGTTGCTTTTATTGATATACTTTCTGATTTTGCTTTGTATAATTTCCTGTATATAAAATGCAGGATAGCTAGATTCATAGAAACAATATCTGGAATGTTGTAGTCTAGGGCATAACAGGATAGTATGGGAAGGGAGGTGATGGGGAACTAACAGCAATGAATATGAGAATAAAATATTTTGAAATTGATTGCAATGACAATTACACAAATCTTAATATAGTTGTACAATTACATTGCATGTTATGAAAAGACTGTGCAATACAACTATTAAAATGGGAAAACTATTCATTATAACTGCAATCATAGCCATAATTATACTATTCTAATTATATATATGAACACATATATGAGAGCAGATACTATAAAATCCTGTGGGTACACCACATTAAGAATTTTCATTGAATCCTTAAAAGTTATAGAGCCTTCCATTCACTTCCTTCTCACTCAAGATTTACTAATTCTACTTTTTCTTTAAAGATTTTCCTGATGTCATTTTGACCTCTTTTATAGGATTCACTTTACATGGATGGGAAAAGCACAGAAGCCCCTTTACCCTCTCAAGGACATGAGCTTTTACAACTGAAATTAATTTTAAGCTAATGCAAAGTGGAGCACAATAATTATTTGTTTTTAAAAATGTCAAGATATAGCCAAGAAGAAGTCAGATTTGTTGAACAGATTTATACCAATAGCATAGGAAACCTTCAGTAGTCCATCTGTAACAGCAAACAAAATCAGCAAAGCAGAAGTTTTGAAAATTAAACCATGCTCTGTAACATTGCCTGGGATTTCTGTTGGCACGGGAACATAAAAAAGGAGTTTCTTATAAGTTTCGCTTCAAGGCACTGAATGCTAGATTATCATTCAAATCATAGTCTACAAAATTGACCAGAAGACGAAGTATGAAACTGAGCAGGTTTACTGCATGTTAAAGCAGATTTAAATAGGAACGCATATTTCATAAAGCAATTTATATAACATCTGGGGACAAAAACCTCAACTTCATTGAGGAAAGCGTGAAACTATGACATTGAAAGGACAGATTTGATTAACTTATTTAGGAATGTTTTAAAAAATACTTTTTTTGTGCCAGCAAGAAATTACATTCATGGAATAGATGACACAATAACTAGCATTAGAATATAAGTAGAAACTATGAAGCACATATTGACATTTAAAGCAAAATTAAAATCAATGGAAATGAAAACTGCTCTCCTTGTTGTCTCAAAAGCAGAATGGAAATGCAGAAGAATTGCTCAGTAACTGTAACGATAAGCTACACTCTACTCACTACCATCAAGTTGATGCTGACTCATGGCTAGGCCCCCAGGCTCCCCTTAGGAGAGTTCAAAACAAAATCACTAATTTCACAAGAGTGAGCCAGAATTCTCCTGAGTAGCAAAGAAGGTGAAACTTCACCTCTCGTACTTTTGACATAACCAGGTGAAGACAGTTCCTGGAAAGTACATAAAGCTAGGTGAGGAACAGGAGCAACAAAAAAGTGGAAGACCCTCACCTCAGTGGATTGACACTGGCTGGAACAACAGACTCACCCATAACAACAGTGGTGAGAATGCTGTCAAACTAGATAGTATTTTCATTCTCTCTTTTGAGGGTTCTTATGAGTGGGAGCAGACTCAAAGGAACCTCATAGGCAATAATAAAGGTGAGAATGTCAATTTTTAAAGCAGCGAACAGAGACTTGGAGATCTTTGGAACAGTAATAAAATTTCTAATATCTTTGGAACCTTAGATGGAGGGTTAAAGAACATACAGCTGAAAAAATTATTTGGAGAAATAGTAGATGAAATCTACAGAAATCAGGCAGATATAATCTTGCAACTTCTACAAGATAAATTCAAAAAATGTATGATATATACTTATACAACAAAATTCAACATCTTAAACAAAAATAAAGAAATAATTTGGAAATCAGCCCAAGAGAAATAATGTTTCCAATAGGGAAAAACAACTTAAATGCCATTAAAGTGTTTTTTAATCAACTGTGGAATCACAAAATAATTTGCATATTTTCAAGTGCCAAAAAGAGCTATCAGTTTTCAATACTATACTTGATGAAAATATCCTTTGTAAACAGAAGAGAAATAATAACATCCAGAAAACCAAAGGATGTATCACCATCAGATTGTTATAAATGAAAATTATTTGGAGAGCAAGGAAATAATGGAAAAATTTAGAACAAAAATGAAGAACAAAAAGAAAAAATATATGGCTATATACAATAGACCATGCTCTTTCCATTGTTCCTAAAGTCATGTTTGGTAGAAAAATCACAATTTTTTGATGCCTTTTCTAATATGCATGGAGGTGACATATAGGATAACTATCACAAAATGTAAGAGAAAACAAGGCTTTCTCTTCCTGGAAAGAGTTAGCCTCATAACCCACAGAGCCCATTCTACTGTATCTAATAGTGTCACTTTAATTTAGAATTGACTTGAATGGTAGTGAGTGAACACTTCAAAATGTGGACTGTATAAAGATTAAAAGTTGGGAAGTTTTTTCCATTCCATTTGTACTAATAAAAAGTGGGTACAAATAAAAAGTTTCAAGTTATACATGTGTTTATGATCTGCAGGGGAGTCATAAACAAAAAGAGTAAAAGAGATACTGATATTCTGGATAAATAAAATTGAATTAACTTGCAGTGGAGAGGAAATGGGGTACATGGAATGAGCAATGAGCAATGAAGAGAAAAAGCATAAAACAACTAGCAACAGATATCTGCCCTAACATATAGACAAGTGCATCCATCTAAATATACCGATTTCAAGACAGAGGTTTGCAACATGGATTTAAATAGATGACTTTACTATTTGCACCTGGTAAGAACTTCATTTCAAATATAAGTTCAGTTGAAGGCAAACATAATGGGAGACATGCCAAGCAAGCAATAATCAAAAGAAACCTGTAGAATTATTATTTTCAGAAAGTAACCATAAAAAACAGTAAAAAATAGAAATGTTATATATGGATAAATTGATCATTTTATCAAAAAGAAATGGCAATTTTGAATGTACTTTTATCAAACAACTAGGATTCAAAATGTATGGTGATGTCTGACAGAAATGGAAGGATAAGTAGATAAAGCTATACTATGTTTGGGATCTTCATAAACCAAATGACTAGACAGAAAGCCAGCCAGAACAATCGCACATGGCACTCAAACCTTTATATAATCAGTATTCACAAAGCACTCCATCCAGCAACAGCAACATACAAATTCTTTCCTGCTACAAATAGTACACTTGCTAAGGTAGAAGTTAATTGAGGTAAGAATCTTTTAACTATTTTAGATGATGTAAGTAATACAAAACACTTTCCATATCCATGTTGCCATTTTGTTCAGGGCTACCGTGCCATTTCTGGCTTATAGTTGTGGGGAGTAAAATGTTTCAAAACACTGACTCTGTGCACTCTTCACAATGATTGCTGGATTCATTCTTATTGTCTCAGTAACTGTCCATCACCTAATTCAGGATCACCCTCCTTTTCACTAACCCTCTGTTTCACTATGCATGATGTCCTTCTCCATGGTGCTGTGCTCACTGATACCATGCACATGCTTGCGTTTTTGGAGTACTCTGGATGCAATTCAATGATAGTTGTGCTTATTCTTCTGGTAATCCATGGTATATTCAATATTCTTCAACACTATCTTTACTAATTGCGCCAATTCTTCTTTAGTCTTTCTTTTAGTGTTGTTTTAGTTTTAGTTCCCCCCCACACTCATATGAGGAAATTGACAATGTCATGTGGTTTGTGTCAGGCAAATCTTAGTTTTCAAAATGAGATATGGTCTTCTTTTAGTTGTAGTTGTTGCTATTTTTAACATTTTAAAGAGTTCTTTTGCAGCATACTTTTTAAGCAATATGGCTTTTCATTTCTTCAAGACTACCTCCATGGATACCTATTGTGAATCCAAATAAAACAAACTTCTTGATAAATTAAACCTTTTCCATGTTTACCATAATGTTGCATATTGGTATAGTTTAGAAGATTCTTTTATTTTTCACATGGAGATGTCATTCATATTAAAATAGTCTTTGATTTTTAGTAAGAAATCCATGCCATTTTTCTTTCAGCTAGCACGGTTGTGTTCTTTGCATATTGCAAATGTAAATGAGTCTTACTCCAAGTCTGGTGTCTTGTTCTTTTTTTTTTCCTTTGGCTTCACTGCTTTCTAGTGGGAGTAGGAGTCTAGATTCTGTCATCATTTTCTTAGCAAACATACTGAATACATATTGTGGCACTCATGTGCTTATGTTAATTTTATGATTGAAATGTAGGGGTGGAGTCTAGCCTGTTATCTGGAGATAGCCATTGAGTAGCCAATGAGACCTCTATGTGGGTATGGCTTTCTCCTGAGACTTCTGGGAAATCTCAAGATATTTCCCTCATGAAGATGAGAAGCTATCTTCCCCAGTGGTTGGGAGTTAGTCTCAGAGGTGAAGAATCATGGACAAGACAAGATGGCAGCGTCTGAGAAACTGGAGAAGACGGTGGAGAGATTGCACGGCTTTTCCCTGATGCAGCCAGACCTCTGAAGCTGGGGTGGCCACATGGAGACCTCTGCCAGCAATGAGTTGCTTCTGATGTTGATGGACCCTGAGCCCTGGAAGCGAGGAGCCATGTGGAGACCCCTGCCAGCACAGGGATTCTACACTCACTGACCTGTGATTTCGTGAGTCAGAAGGAGACTTTATAGACTGATTTCCGACATATGGGTTAATATCCAACTTATGACTTTGAACTGGACTAGGCTCAATGTCCTGTTCTTCTTATATATAAACATTTTCCCATATTCATATGTGCATCTATGAAATTTGCTCCTCTACTTTACCTGGACTAACACATTATGGTACCGAGAATAGGGTACTAGAGGAACAAATCATAAAGCTGGAAAGTAGATGTATGTTTGATTGTGCCTAGTGGTATTGTTACTTCCTTGGCTAGCCAGAAGTCAGATATGTCCTTGCAGTTTACTGAGTTATTTTCTGGAAACAATGTGGGAAGTTAAAGTTTTGATTACTTTGTTTAGATGCTGTCTTTGGTTATTCCTTTATAAAATGGGGATTCTGCTCAAGGACAATGGTTAAGAAGGTCAGAATGCCTGACCAAAAGTAGGGATCTGTTTTGATACCTTCAGAGACCTAATTCAATGCTTTTGTGTAAGCAGTATTTTAGATGAGGATATAGATAAGCTTAATAAGTACTGACCTTGACTATTATAAGAATTAAGTTTGATTTCTGACTATGTTGTTTATACTGATTTCTTATGCCTGTTATTGTAAATAAAAGAATGTATAGTAATATTTATTGGGAAATATGAAAAGAGTTTGCAAATCTAGTACCTCAAGCCAAGAATTGACTTCTAGAGGGTTTAGGACTTAGTGTCAAAGACATCTCTGAAGAGATTAACCCCACCTTCTACTTAGATGGGGTTAGGCCACACCTGGAAAGACTTCTCTGAAGAAATTAGCCACACCCATTCTTTTGGAGTACTCAGGATTCTTGTATTCTAAGAGAAGATCAAACTGACTGATAAAGAAGAATAAAGTCTGTTTCCTTGGAAAATCCTGACAGTGATTATTTTCAGAAGTGAAAGAATCTGAAACCATGAAGATAACTCCTCTCTGGGACTCAATGTTAAAGGAAACCTGTGGCAAGCTGAAATACTTGCTAGGTTTCCACCTGGATCTACTCTTTGAATAGAAATAGGAGAACGGCAGCAATAAATAGGAGGGTTGAATTTGGACCCTGACACACGTGGGACTTGGTTCATAGGAAATAGAGGAGACGAGAGTAGGTTGACTGGTCTGAAGTTCATGACCTAGCATGAGAGAGGTAGGTATGTTGAGAATTTGTGATGGGATCTTAGTCTAAAAGGAAGGTGACCAATGGCTACCCTGGTGAGACTGGAAAAACCCACACTGAGTTGACCTGAACCAGAGGAAGAGAAGCGATTTAAGGCTGTGAACTAGTGCATATCATTGCTGACTTTCTGGATGGTCTGTCCTGATTTGACTTTGCTAATGGATGCACACTTAGTGAGTTTCCAACTGGAATGAAGATTCTTTATGTTGAAAGATATGATTATTTCCTTAGAGCACTGGGTTAGTGTATGTGGGCAATATAGAAATTAGATACCCAAAATGGGGCACTGAAGGCATGAGGTGGTTGGCTTCAAAACTCTTATAGGTGGTGGAATATATATTCATAGGATTATAGGATCAAGGTGTAGATATTTTGTAACTAAAATTGTAAGGAACAGGGTATCTTTTGTTTTGTTCACGTATAGAATTTTATTTTTAAATGATGGTGACACATGTTGAATTGTATGCATTTTAGTTTTATCCCGTTAGGTATTGGTATGATTTTATTGTTTATTTGAAAGTTACATATGGTTAGAGAGTTATGTGAACGTATAAAATTAACAAGGGATGGTCTGTGGCAGTCATGTGCTTATGTTAATTTTATGATTGAAATGTAGGGATGGAGTCTAGCCTGTTAATCTGGAGATAGCCATTGATTAGCCAATGAGGCCTCTGTGTGGACATCGCTTTCTCCTGAGACTTCTGCGAAATCTCGCGATATTTCCCTCGTGAAGATGAGAAGCTATCTCACCAGTGGTTGGGAGTTAGTCTCAGAGATCATGAATCATGGACAAGACAAAATGCCAGCGTCTGAGCTGCTGGAGGAGCCAGCAGAGAGACCATCAGGCTTTTCCCTGATGGAGCCAGACCTCTGAAGCTGGGGCGGCCACATGGAGACCTCTGCGAGCGATGACATGCTTCTGCCACCATGGTTCATGTGTTCATGGACCCTGAAACCTGAAAGAGAGAAGCCATGTGGAGACCCCTGTCAGTACCGGGACTCTGCACTCACTGACCTGTGACTTCGTGAGTCGGAAGAAAACTTTATAGTCTGATTTCAGACATATGGGTTAATATCAGACTTATGACTTTGATCTGGACTGGGCGAGGATGTTTCCTCAATGTCCTGTTCTTCTTGTATACAAACATTTTCCTCCTATCCATATGTGCGTCTATGAAATTTGTTCCTCTAATTTACCTGGACTAACACACATAGCATGAGAAGATACAAACTAAACATGTGGGGTTTAAACTGGGTTGTATAAAGAAACTAACTTTTGACACACATATGTATAAGAAAGAGCTTTCTATAAAGATGTAAACTTATATAAAAAATGTCCATCTACCCAGCCCAGTCTGTGGGCTCTACGTGAGCTGCGCCCTCTTCTGACTCACTTAGGTATAGCTCTGCTGATTCAGCAATATCACAGGCCATGGATACCACATCAAGTGAATCCAATCTGTAGTAGACACAAGTCAGGCATGGATAACCCCAACAATGCACATGGGGCTATTTCTGTAGGCAGGTACAGAGTTTCATGAAGCAATGTCTACATTATAAAAGAGGTTACAGGTGATGAAAGGTTCCAGGCTGAGACCCGATTGATGAGTAGTCTGCCTCTATCTTTACCCAGAAATGTCTACTTGGCATAACCCTTAACCCTCCCCTGCAGCTTTCCTAGTTTAAATCACATAGCACCCCTTATTCTGTTAGAATAATTACCTGTTGGTCTGAGGACACATTCTGTATGATGAGCGCCATGAAGTGCTCTGAATTCTCATTCTGTTCAATAGTATCCATAAACAACCATCCTGTCAAGTATCTTTTCATAATCAAAAAGCAAGTACACACCTTTCTGGTGTTCTCTGCCTTAAGCCAAGACCAATCTGACCTTAGCAACGTCTTTTCCGGACCTCTTTCTGAAACTGGCCCAAGTTTCTAGCAGTTGCTCTTCAAATTTTTTCACAATTATCTTCAGAAAAAAATTAGAGTGTATTTTATATTATTCATATTCTTTTACATGTTCCCAATTCTGTTGGATCACTTTTCTGTGGAATGGGCCCTAGTGTAGAATTCTTCCAGTTGCCTGGTCAGTTGGTCTTTCTAATTTCTTGGTGCAGATGAATGCTACTTACAGTTTTGTATATGTTTATTGACACTTCCCAATCAGTCTTCCTAAAGACTTGTTTGTCACCAACGCCCTCAGTGAAATTTGAACTTCTCAGTGAGTTCTTTAGTTATTTTTCTTCAGCTATCACTTAATATGGAGGAGCGTTAAGTAATTCTTTTTGGTACAGTGACATTGTGTTCTTTTCACCATTTTCTGATGATTCAGTGTCATTCGATGTCTTATCCACATTGATTTTTAGTTCCATGGAGGTGATTCTAACTCATTCTGACTCCCAGTATGTGGCAGGGTCCTCTTCCAAGGGACCTGGCCTTCCCCTCATTCAAGTGGTTGTGGATCTGTAAACTGGCTCAGGCCTGGGAATTGGTTGAGTGATCGTGACTGCCTATCCCTCTGTTCACCTGATCCAGCATTCTTCTGCCGGTATAGGTCACGTAAATATTTAGTAGGTTTCCCATGTATTTCACTCCTAGTGACACCATGAGTAAGTAGCCAATGCCATATCTCCACACGAGACAGGCTTCTTTGATTGCCATGAAAACCTTGCTGTCTATTATAACCATATCCACCCTGTCTCTGTTGATTCACTGCTGACACTTGCCCTCTGTTACCACAGAGTCCAATCAGCCCCATCATGGGCAAATGTTGGAGTTCCCTTAAGGCAGTTCCCACAGTTAATCCTGGTGCACACAACATAGCAATTATAGGAGTCTTCAAAGATGCTGGGGCCCACTTCACAAACTTACTCTTTATAGTTGTAGTGAAGAATATGTCCTTAGGACACCCCCTTTTGGGGTCTATGGGAGTATCCTGATAGATCCATTCCACCATACCAATTTTCCTCAGCTTTTGTATGCCTTCTTCTACAAGGTACCAAGGTAGGTCAACCACCTCAAGTTGGTCTAAACTAGGCCATCTGGCAGCCCATGCCTCAGTGAACTAGCCAAATAAGGAGTTGGTTCCTCTCTTAGCCTCTCTCGCTGAGACATTGAAAGAAGAGTCCATGCTTAGCGGTCCCGTATCCAGAAACTCAGAGTGATCTAATATTACATTTCTTGCACCAGTATCCCACACCCTCAGTAACCATTCCCAGGGATACTCCCCAAGCTTTTGCTTATACGTATTTGAAAGCTCGAGCAGTTCTTTGTGAGTATAGCGAATTTCTTCTTGAGTAATCACCTCGGCCTCACACTTAGGAGCTTTCCTTGCCTTAATTTTAGTTACAGGTCCAGCAGAAGCTATCAATGGTGAGGGTGTTTCCTGGGTGCTCTCAGCACTATCTTATAAGTCATGTCTCTTAGGCAATGGTAGAGATTCAGCCCCACTTGGTGTTTCACCTTGAGTAGGTTGCTTGATCTGCTCAGGTGTGGGTTGTT
>PVJH01030721.1:0-24503 GCA_004026705.1 Nesogale talazaci
GAACGCATTACTGATCTAGTATTCAGCAATTCAGGATCAATGCACCAAATCTATTTTTGAGATGGTCTTTGAATATTGGTGGCAAATACACAAGATTGTATTTTGGCTCTGATGAAATTTTTTATGCTTTTGCACTTCAATTTGAACGCGCTTTTGAGCAATGGATGGCCTGCTTGAAAGTTGACCCTGTGTTGCAGGAAGATAAAGCTTCCCCAGTGTCCCCTCCACAGATAGAGAAAAGAAGGCCCATGTGCTTTCTGTCAGGTGAGGGCCACATGAATCATATCTGTTGATATTTTCAAAAAATAGCATTTTTGCTGGTCTTTCAAAATTCTGTCATGCGATTGTAGGCATTGATTCTTCCATCAGGAACATATTTTCCAGCTAATATTTTCCTCTCACTTGCAAAAAAGTTCACATATTGATCACTAGTGATCATTCTTAGTGGATCTTTATTGCATGTTTTGTCAATTTTAAACCAAAGAAATTAATACTTTTTCCCATTTCTTTGTCTTTGTCTTTGTCATTACTAGTTGGTACAAAATACTGAGTAATACTTATGTTAATTGATTTTCCCTGAAGCTGTTGAGATCTCATTTATCACTGATGGTATTATCCTCGAGATAGATATTGATATGTTTTTTTTATGATGGATAATATATTATTTCTCTTTAAGTTGTTATTTGGTTGACTAGTGAATGTCTATATCTGTCTTTAACAATTCATTATGTTACTTTGGTTTTTGTCATATTGTGAAAGAAGATTTTTCTCTTGTAACGTGAACTGTCTTTAATCAAAGATATAGAAAATGAAGTTTTAAAGAGAAGAGGAAAACTTTGCAATATTATTTCAATGTATGTGCATTTCATTACCATTTATATGATTCATTTTCTATCTATCTCACTAACAATTTCTAATTTTACCATCAGGGACTTATGTCACTGAAAAAATAAGACATGTATGAAATGTTAAGTTTTGTAGCTTGAATCTTGTATGCAAATTGACATGCTCATTTGCATGTGAAGAAATTTGTGGTTATGACCAACAGACATGTATTTTTCCAGGGATGTTCAAACATTTACTTATGGACAATGAAAAATATACTCTAAACATATAATTTTGCATATATCTCTTTAAATTATTAGTGAAATTTTGGTAACCTTCCATTTTTTTATATTTTAAACATTTTCCAAGTTTTATTGACATATAGTTTACTTATCATACATTTCCATAGCTTGAACATATTTTAAAAAGACATGCAGTCATTGTGGAAGTAAAACTTAAAGTCTTTTCTCCTTTCTTGCACTCATTGCTTTCTTCTATATTCCCCAGCTGTAATCTGTAGAAACTATTAATATATTTGCTTTCTATAGATTATCTATCTTGGATTTCATATAAAGATCACAGACAAAAAAAACCCCAGAAACCCAACAACAGCAAAATAAAATAGAGAAAAAAATTGAACAGAAAAAAAAATTAGAAAAAAATTTTAAGTGATCAAAGAGAACAAATGATAATGCATTAAAATGTAGCCTAACTACATCTGCTTAACTTCATCTACCTTAGACCACTTTCCAATGTACTTTGCTAGCAAAACTCTTCATATTCCTGGTCAGAGAAAATTCACTTGAGACTTGATTTACATTCCACAATTGTTTTCTGATTTATTTTTCTGACTTGATTGTTTTGTTCCCTAACACAAAATTGCCATGATATGTCTCAACCCTTGAATTTAATTCTACTTATCTAGAGCATTGATGGGTTCTATTCTCACTTGTTCATAGTCCCTATATTTTAAAAGATGAAACAGTTGTTTTTCTTCTTTCAAAAAGATTTCAGACTTACTTAGATATCTGAGTTACTTTTTGTCATCTATTAGCGTTCTTTTTCTTATTAAATATTATTTTATCTAAATATATATGAGGATACTTCAAACAGTTCACAGTAAGAGTTCATTATCTTTAAATTCCATTTTTCTGAAAGTTCTCATCATTATATTGCCATATTAGTAATTAAATTATCAATAATAGCAAGGAAGTCCACATAATTTGAGTGCTTTCTACTTGAGCAAACTGAGTTGCAAACATTAAATTTAATAAATATTATTTGAACTGAATTAAGCTTAATTAGAAAAGTACATTTTGGGGGGGCCATCTCTGCCATCTGGTGGTCGTGGGAGCTACCCAGCTTTGCTCCTGGAGAGCCACTGCTGGATTTGAACCACCAAGCCCATGGGCCGCTGTCCCGCATTCAGCCACTATGCCACCGGGGCTCAGCCCCAGAAAAGTACATTTTATATTCAAGCAATGGTAACAAAACTTGAAATGTGCTTTAAGATTTAGGCAGAAAATTCGATGCTATAGTCTAAAAAGGGATATTTCGTTTGAAACTGCCATTGTTATTGAAGAATTATATATCAAATTAAGGAGGTAAAAATAGAATATAATCTGTTTTATCTATTGCTCCATAAAACTGGGTAGCAAATCTTCTAAAAGATTTTAACAACCATTCAATTTCTTTCTTATACTATTGATTTGTTTGCTTTTTTTGACTAGCTTTTTGTTCCAGGTGCCATTGACAGGGCGTCAGTCACCGGGATGTTTCACTCGGCATGGCTCACTGACGTGCCTGGCGGTATGTGAGAGTGGTATCCATTGGATGAGAGCTCATTGGGAGCAGGTGACTGAAAGTTCTGCTTGTACTATGTGTAACCTGTCTTGTATCTTGGGCTTCTCATAGCACAACCGTTTGGTTTCAAAATAGAATTTTGAGGATATACATCTTAATCAGAGCTCTCTTTAGGATATATATATATATATATATATATATATATTTAAATCACACAGCATTTATCTTACCATATTTTTGTTAAAGCAAGATATAGGGGCTGTTAAGAAGAAAAGCAATTGTGCTGGAAATAGGTCATAGAAAAGTGAAATTGAATTTTTCCATAAACTTTTTGAACCCTTTTCAGAATGAAATCTGTGCCACTTTGAAGAAATAACTAAATTTTTATTTTATGGTGGTTTTAAACTGAAATATCAAAAATTTAATTTTCTTGAAATACCTAACCAGTCAACAAATGTTTGTTTAGGTGTTATTATTAAGTTTGAACTTTCAATATTTTAAGTTTAATGCAAATGATTGTACTGAATTTTCTCTCTTACAAGGTTAATTGCTGCTGTGGCATTAATTTTCAGTGAGGGCTTTTAAAAATCATATTATGCCTTATCAGATTTATATAAAGTAATATAATTTCACCTTTCTTAAGGGAACCATGGAACTAAGCAACTTAGGAGACATGTTACTTATTTGAGAGTCACTGGGTGGCAAATGGTTAGTTCTGTTACTCATAGAAAACTTTGAGGTTTGCTTATACCCAGATGTGCCTCAAGAGTCAAGTCTGGAAATGTACACCTTATAAACCAGCTATTAACTGATGATGCCTGGCTATCAAAAGCTATAACTAGCATCTGGGGTCTTAAAGGCTTGAAGGTAAGCAAACAGCCATCTAGTTCAGAAACAACAAAGTCCACATGGAAGAAGCACACCAGGTATCAGTTGTCAAATAATTAAGAACTATATCATTATAAATGGGGGCAAATACAGATTGGGGGCCCAAAGTCCGTCTGCATGGGAAGTGACATCCTTTTACAGAAGGGTCTTGGGGAGGAGACAAGCCAGTCAGGGTACAGTGTAGCAATGATGAAATATAACTTTCCTCTAGTGCTTAAATGTTCTCTCTCTCTCTTTCTCTCACTATCATGATCCCAATTCTACCTTACAAATCAAGTTAGATTGCAAGTTGTACCCTATTATAGATAGGAACAGGAAACATGGGGAATCCAGGACAGAGGATCCCTTCAGGACCAGTGATGAGAGTGGTGATGTTGCGAGGGTGGAGGGAAGGTAGAGAAGAAAGAAGGAAATGAATACAAGGATCTACATATAATCAACCTCCTTCTTTGGGTATGGACAGCAGGGAAGTGGTGACGGAAGACATCAGACAGTGTGCAATATGGCAAAGTAATAAAAATTCATAAATTATCAATCAAGTATTCCTTTGGGAGGCAAGAGTGGGGAAGGAGGAGAAAAATGAGGAGCTAATACCAAGGGCTTAAGTAGAAAGAAAATATTTTGAGAAGGATGATGGCAACAAATGTAAAAATGTGCTTTGCATAAAATGGATACATGTATGAATTGTGATAAGAGTTGTATGAGTGCCCCCCCATAAAATGATATAAAAATCCCAAACAAACAGCTGGTGTAAACTCCAGAGGGCACAGTTCTCCTCTAACACCCATGAAATCACCACGAGGCAGAATCTATTCAGCACTACTAGGCTCTTGTTGCTTATATCGGTTTTGATTTGTTTTTCTATTCACCTCTTCCCCCAGGTGAAAGTCTCTTATTTCTTTTGAAAATGGTACCCATTCCAAAGAATTGTTGATGGCAACATGCCAATCATCAGCAGATATTGAAATCTGGGTAAAGTCATTGCCTGTGATTTCCAGCCAATGTGCTGGGGCTGGCTCACTTCTTTTGCCATTAAGAGTCCTAAGGAACATCCAGTTAATTTTAGGTTAATAGCTTTCTCAGTTTCTGAATGTTATAATATAATATAATGTAGCAGAAAATACACAGAAGAGTGGAAAATGCCATCTGTGTCAGTTTAAGAGTCTAATGCATGGTCATATAACCAACAATCCAATCAAAGATTAATATTATACTATGTAGAAAATATTGCCATGGTATTTTCATTTGCCTCTTATGCATGTGAATGCTGAACATCAAAGACCGAAAAAGAATCAAAGCATTTTAGTTGTGGAGTAGGAGAAGTATATTGGAGTACCACCAAGTGCGTAAAGGACAACTCAGTCTGTCTTGCAAAATGTACTGTCAGAATACTGCTTAGACGCTCCTTCATCTGCTACACTTTGGACATCTTGTCCCAATCCCTGGGAAAGAACACTGTGATTGGAAGAGTAGAGGAAGATGAATTGAAACAGTGGGTGCAACCAGGAGCTCAAGCAAAGGAACGACTGTGAAGATGGCACAGGACAGTGCATGCTTCTTTCTGTCAGGCCTAAGGTAGCTGTGGGTCAGAACCAACTTGACAACACCTAACAGCAGCAGACGTATAATGATAATATTTGTTTCTGTGTGCTTCTTTCATGAATTCAAATTCCCTAAGTATAGACCTCTTTTAAAACCAACCGAATTCACACTCACTGCCATGGAGTCAGTTCTGACACATGGAGGTCCTACGTCCTGAACATCTGCCCACGTGGGTTTCCAATACCATAGTGCTACATGCAAAGCCTCACATTTCTTCCAGGGAGCAGCTGGCGGTATTGAATTGCTGACCAAGATATGGTTAATATCTGCAAACGAATATTGAGAAATGAAGCTATCCTAATTTCTAAAATAATACATTACTTGACTTTCTACCCTTAGAGCAAAGGCACAATCTCTTAGTCGTTGTTGTCACAGTAGCTTTAGTGGTGTGGCACCAAGATCAACAGGATTATGCAAATATTATCCCTCGTATTAAATAATACATGAATATCAAATCAATCAATGAGAAGATAGACATGGAATGAGATCCTGTCCATTGCTGCTTTCCTTGAATGCTACAAAGCACCTCAACTGAGACCACTTTTCAAAAAGCCTGATTTGGACTTTAACCATTTAAATAACAGTGCAGTTGTCATTGTTAATTCTGATTCTTTAATCGCTTAGTCCTAAATAAATGGTGTGAGGTCTCTTTTCATGTGTTGCACTTAGTATCTTTCAATAATGAAATGGTATTATGTATTGCAAGACTGAGTACTTTCTATTATTTTTCTTTGATAAAATCTTACATAACATACAACTGTTTATTTCCATAAGAAGTTACAAACTCAAATGATAGGTTTATATATAATTGCATCCTATGTATTTATATATAATTGCATAATTATATGTGTGTGTTTATAACTCTACCTATCATCTATCTACTATCTATCTATCTGTCATCATCTATCATCTATCTATCATCAACATCATCTATCTATATACCTCAAACTCATACACACACCTACACACAAGGGGTTATCCCTCAAATCGCAGAATTGTGCTGGGCAAAACGGAGGTTTAGCAGTAAAAACTTTTCCCATCAGGTGAACATCAAGCAATGAGCTCTGAGTGAGTATACCCAGTAGGGTTTCTTGGGAAGGTTCCCTCTGGTCACAGTGATTTTTTTCATAATATCTGGAAACATATTTTTTGTTCTGGTTGATTTAAGAGAACAGCATGTGACTGTGAATTTTTTTTTTTCTGCTTGGGAAAAATGCCATCAAAACTGTTGTCATTTTGAACACAGCTTACAAGGACCATACTGTGATAACAATTCTATGAGTAGCTATGAGTAGTTTTCTCATTTCAAAAAAGATCGTGTCAAACCTCATTCTAGACATCCATTAGCTTTCCAAATGGATGAAAATGTTCATTCCCCTAGGTCAGACTGTTAATCAAGTTTTCTATTTCGAGATTCTGAAAAGTCTGCATGAAAGTGTGGGGCAAAAAGAGACTGATTTGTGCCAGATGGGGGATTCATTTTGCCACCGTGGCAATGTGCCTGCTCACACAGCCAGGGTTGGCAGAAAACAGCATGCCTCTCTTGCCCCACACACCTTATTCACCTGATCCCGGACTCATCTGACCTCCCTCTTTGTGACTTCCTTTTGCTTCCACGAATGCAGAGGGACATTAAAGGACAATGATTTGATGTGTAGAAGAGGTAAAGAAAATAATGAGGGAGGGACTGTCACCCTTGTAAACAAATAAATTTGAAAAAGCTTTTCAAGAATTAAATCACAGATTCCAAATATACTAAGCATAATGGAAAATACTTTGAAGAAGATAAGGTATTTTGTAAAAATATTTAAATACATAGCTTTGAAAAAAATCCAGTTTTTTATGAAGACCCTTCTTGTGTGTGTGTATATATACACATATATATTATATTGATATCGACTCACAGTGTAAAATTTAGACATGACTATATGGATAGATAACTACTAATATTAACATAAGTAATTTTTATATCATTGACTTATAGAAGTAAAAAATAAACTATTACTCAATTTTTTCAACTATTTTTTTTTACCAGAACAAGTAGTTTGATTTATTCTTCAAACAAGCTTCATTTGTATTTATTTAGCTTTCTGACTCTGTGCTTGTGCCTTCAACACTTTCACAACGATTTTCTGCTCCTCAATAAGGAAAGCACGCTTTATCCTGTCTCGGACACATTTAGCACACATGGACCCACCATAAGCCCTGCTGACGTGTTTTTTGGTTTTAGACAACCTCATGAGAACTTTGGGTCTCACGGCATGGACCCCTCGGAGTCGGCCTGGGCACATGCCCCATGCAGATTTGGGTGCTTTCCCAACCTTCTTTGTATAAAAGTAAACAATTCTATTACCAGGGGTTTGGGACAGCCTCATTTTGTTAGAGGACAGCCTACGCCGGTATGTCGGACGCTGAACCATTGTGAATGCCTCTACACAGCGTCTATTTTTAAATTAAAATTTTAGATACATTCAAATGTAAATGTTTCAAATGTAGTTAAGCAATATTTATATATCTCATATCCCCTTTTCCCAAATATTACTTGTTTACGTAAACTCAGCATAATTTTATAAGGCAGAAAATTAGTATTCATAGACCAGTAGCGGTGAAATTTAGGATCACAGAACAACAGCAATAGCATATCATTGATTTTAGTACATGGTATTAAGGTAAAACAGCACGTGTGTGTGAAAGCTATAAATTCAACCAAACTGGGGGGCGGGGGCAGTGGGGTGGAATGAAAACTGTGGAGAGCTGATACCAAGGGCCTAAGTACAAGGAGGATGTTTGAAGAATGTACAAATGTTCTCTGCATACAATTGATGTATTGATTGTGATAAGAGTTGAAATGATTTTTTTAAAAATTTCAACCAAACAGATGGCCAGGAGCAAGTCAGATGTAGTAAGAAAGAATACTGAAAAATTTGGATCAAGAGACGATTAGGATGCTAGTGGGCGAGTGGGTGCAGTAACATGGAGCTGTAGTTTATGAGGTATGTAATGACTTTGAACCTATGAAAGGAAATCTGATAGCGCTGGATGTTAAGTATTTGGCTACTAAATTCAATATCCAAATCCCCTAGTTGCTCTTCAGGATAAATATGAGCTTTGTGCTCCCGTGAACAGTTGTTTCTGGGACCCATTGTAAGATCACTATGAGTCAATCAATAATACCTTTGAAGGTTATTTAGACTCCTCTTATGACTTTGAGAATGAACTTAAAAGTTTTGCTTTTTCTTGTTAGAGAAATGATTTTCTTGAAGTTAAAACATAATGAAGATTCTTTCTAGAACTTGTTTCTCTTGTTAGGTAAAAAATTAATGACTTGTTTTTAAGGAAACTATTTTTGGGTAACCAACACCACGATAATTTAAATCTGTAGTCATAACTCCTATTTCTCCAAAGCAAGAAGGCAGGGGATTATGATTTTAAATAACTGAGGAAATAAATAGATAATAGAGATGAAATAATTTTAAACTATTTCTGGGAGTCAATCGTCATGTGAAATTTTGAAATATGTGGTCTTAGTAGCAGTGGTGACCATTAATATTGCTGATTCATGCAGGTGAAAGAAATAAGAAGTGGTCTGATTTTATTAGAAAACAGTATTGCTGTAGTTGGCAATATTTTTTAGAATTGAGCCAGTCTGTGTTTCACAATATCCACACAATAAGAAGCATGTAAGTTTACAATGAGCAGTGTTAAAGATGATAATGGGTTTTATGTACTATGTACTGATAAACATATCCTATGATTTATTAAAAGGTAGCAAACTATAAATGTAAAAATGAGTGCTTGTGTAAACTGTCTAAATTATATGTTGACTTTGATCAATTAACTGAGACTGCAGCTATACGAGGCAGGATCCCCAGTTGCAAGTAAATTGACTATGGTTGATTTAGATAACAAAAGAATATAAAATGTTCATAGTTCATTGCGACAGAGATGGATGGGTACTGAACAGATTTTGTACTTCCTAGTCCACTAAATAGACTTGTTTCTGGAGAAATTACTGTCAACTGTGGATTAAATCTCTCTGCCTCCCTGGTCTTATGTGTATCCAGTGAATGAATCTCATGAAGAAATATAAACATTAGTGATGTGTGCCACTTGTTTGATAAGGATTTAAAGAATGGAGCCATTTTCCTTGTCCCTTTTCATTTTCCTCTCCTAATGAGGTTTCAGGGAGTAGAGGAGCTTCAAGATGAAGCTGCCTGAGTCATTCACTTGCCACTGAATGGATTAAAAATTAATTTATGTATGTTTAGGTCCTGAAATGTTGAGTTGTTTTATTATTGCAGTCATAGTTATCCTAAGTGATCTATGAGTACACAGAGAATTGCTGGGGTTCTGGATAATCATGTTTAGAAAGCTGGCATCAGCAACGAAAAGCTAAAATTCAGAACCATAGACAAATCATACTCCTGAATGAGTTGGATGAGGACAGTTCTGTTTTCACAGCTGAAAAACTGGAGATTTTAACCTTGACTGGCACTGATTTTAGACTATGGTAATTATCATTGGTTCTGTGGCTAAGAGTTCACCAGGACATTGAAGGTGCTGCATAATTTTAGTATAATTTTTCTCTACTGCTCTTTATTTATTATGGAGCTAAATTTAAAGTTCCAGGTAAATAACCTTTCCATAACCTGTGCTTTAGCAATTTGGAGTGTTGAGGAGAGTTAAAAATATGAATATCTGCCTTTCCTAAACTTTATAGTGAAAAGCAGTCCTTCAGACCTATAATCTGGAGAACCTTATGATCATTGGAAACTTATTCAGATGTACACTAAACTGGCATTTATTATATTGTTTACTTTTGAGAAGGGATCTGTTATCTATTATTATATGACAAATGAATCCCAAGTATTAACAACTAAAATACACAGACACACAATGATAGTTTCAGATCTCAAAATGTATTTAGGAAAGTAATTGGTAAGCAGTTTGGTGACTGATTATAGCTCAGAGTCCATCAAGAGTTAAGTGCCTTGGTGGTGTTTTTTTCATAAGGCTACCATACCACCAGCTTCCTCTAGGGTAAGGGATAAAATGAGTCCAGTAGAAAAGCAGTACTTGACTGCATCAGTTTTCATCATAATCAAATTTCAATGGAAAATGTTGAGAAAACTTTGCATCACAGCTCAAAGAAAACATTGGAATCTGACCCGATGCATGTGATTTTTGGAAACAAAAGCAGTTTGTGTTTCAGTCCCTCGGTGTTGGTAGGTGTTATTAATATGCATTGCTTATTTCTTGTGTAGCTGTGTTCCCAGCATGTTTGCTATAATTTTCTCAGTTTTATGTATTTTATACTGTTTTTAGATTTAAAAAATGGGTCTTAAATAAGAGATTTTACCAAAAAAAGAATCATCTTGGTAAAAAACTGGTTAACCATGCAATCTATATTGTTGATGATAATTTAGTAATCCTTTCAGAAAACAGTTACAGTAATTCCAACAGCAGACTACATTAGACCGATTCTTTTTAGAGAAAGCCTACAGATCCTAGGGAAAAACTTCTGAAAAGAAGCTACCCATTGATTCTATGGAAAGACAATCACTGTCTCTCCGTAGCTCCACTCCACATCCCTGTCCACAGATCTAGATCCTCATCAGTCTCACAATGTGGACTATATTGTCCTTGTGAAAAACTTTTTTAATACTCTGTTTTTTAAATTATATTATTTAACTCTCAATCTATTTACTTTGAAATTTCTGTGTCATGTTTTGTGTAAAAAGGCAAGTTTAACGTTAAAAGTTGGTGTTCAAGAACAGATTAATCCATTTTCAGCTATTTTGTATGCAAAAAATTGATTCAGAACTCAACTAAATTGCATCTCAATGCTCATTCCAGAGTTGACTAGCAGCGAGGTCCTGGGGTTTTACTGAATAAGAGGAACAGAAATCACACCTTGTCACTCTGCTGTCATATTTTATTGGTCCCACAGGCCAACAAATGGGGGAAGGGAATTACACAAGGGTTTCAATATCAAGGGGGTGTGGGAGATCATTGGGCATTACTTTAGAGGTTAGTCACAAGAATAGACATGGGATTTATTTTGATATTTCAAATCTGATGACAAAAATTTCTAATCATCAAGTCTATCAGTTTCATATGAGGACACTATTGTCTCAAGCTTTAATTTGTTGTGGCTATGACTAAACTGAAATCTGTGACGATGTAAATATTTTCCCTGTTTATCATGATGTTTCCTATGTGGTCGTGGTGATATTTTTTCCCTAGTGCTGAAATACATAGTCTTCCTTCTGTATTAGCAAGTGCTTCTAGTCCTTCTGGCTTTCAACAAGCAGCAGCGTGTAATCTGCACCTCTTTAGAAGTTTATGAGTCGTCCTCAGACCCTGGTGCCAGATTCTTCTGCATGCAATCCAGCTTCTTTGATTATCTGCTCAGCATGTTGTTTTAATAAGTATGGTGAGGGTAAAAACTGATGAATACCTTTCCTGATTTTAAACAATATAGTTCCTTTTGTTCTCTTGGAAGTATTCCTCTTGGCAAAGAAAAAAAAATGGTAGCTGAGTTCCGGTGGCGTGAGTGGTTGAGTGTGGGACTGCGGCTCACAGGCTTGGCGGTTCAAATCCAGCGGCGGCTCTCAGGAGCAGCACTGGGTAGCACTGACGACCACCAGAGGGCGGTGATGCCCAAAAAACAAAAAGAAAAAAAATAATTGGTATCCTGTTAATTCATGAAGCCTTGCTTTATGTCAATTACTTCAGTACAAAGTGGGTCCTTCCTTTAATACAATTTGTTCTTGTCCTATGATACCAATGAAAATGATTGAATACCAACAAGCAATGACTTCCTAAATTCATTTGATATTTCTTTGATGCTTTCTGAATTGTTCAATAGTTTACGCATAGAATTTTAGACACAGATTTCAACCTGAGGCCTACATCTTTTCTTGAGTCCCCCTCCCCATCGCTTCTGAAATAGAAAATGTGTTCTCCCTTTTTGTTTTTCTATCTGCAAGTCTTTGCATATTACATTTTATGTGCTATCTAATTGGATTGACCCTTGACATCTTCTATTTATCGTGTTTACTTCACAATTTCATTTCCTTTAGCTCTTCTACATGCAAAAACAAATTTCAGAATCTCAGCTGACGACTATTTTGGTCTTTCATTTTTCCCTTTTTTAATTGAGTTCCTCTTTTCTTCATACAGGGTGCCTTTGATGGCATCCTGAAATATGTCTGGCTCTTGGTCATTGTTGTTTTTGTTAAGTGTTATTGAATCTGTTCTAGATCACACTGGCCTCTGTTCAACAGAGCAAACCACTGTCCAAGCTTGCACTATTTCCACAATTGTTCTTATTTTTGAGTCAATTCTTCTGATCCAGTCTCTTCCTCTTTTGGCTCCTCTCTACCCAGAAAGATGTCCTTCTTCAAGGACAAGTCTCTCTTGACAATATGTCCTAGGTATGTGAGACAAAGTCTTATAGTCTTACCTCTAAGAATCATTCTACTTATGCTTTCAAGAGTTTTTTGGTTTGTTTTTGGCTATTCATGGTACTTCCCATACTTATCACCAACAGCACAATTCAAATACATATATTCCTCTTAGGTATTCCTTTACAAATGTTCACGTTGCACATGCAAATGAGATGATGGAGGCTACTCTAGCTTGGGGGTCAAATGCTCCTCAGTCCTTCCAAGAGCATCCTTGCTTTGTTGTGCTTTTCAGAGGTCTCGTGTAGCAAATTTGCCCCATTTGATGTCTACATTGCTGTTTTCATGAGCACTAACTGGGGACTCAGGAAAACACAATACTTCAAAAAGTCAGATTTTCTCACTACTTATTGTTCCAGTTGTGAAGATTTTGATCTTTTTTTTTACATAGAATTATAATGAGCAGTGAAAACTGCAACACATGATCTTCATCAGCCAGTGCTTGCTGCAGTCCTCCTCAGATAGCAAACAAGTGTTTGCATATTGCAAATTGTTAATAAGCCGCCTTCTAGTCCTGATGTCAGGGTCCTCCTCATATAATTGATGTCTGATGATCTGCTCCCCATATAGATTGAATCGTTGAGCATAAATCCCTGATATATACTTTTCTTGATTTTTAACCTTGCAATATTCCGATGCTCTATTTGCATAAGTGCCTTTTACCCATGTACAGATTCACATGGGCACAATGAAATAGTCTAAAATTTCCATTCTGCTCAAGGTTATCTATAGTTTGTTAAGGTCCATATAGCTGAATGATTTACGTAATGACTAAAACACAAGTAAGCATCTTTCTAGTATCCTCTGCTTTTAACCACAATTCATCAGATATTAGTAATGAGATCTCTTGCTCCAAAGTCCTTTCTGTATCTGGACTGAATTGATGGTAGTTACCTAATTTATATAAGTGTCTGTATTCAGAATGCAATGCTACCTGTACTCAGGTACTTACCTAAATTTATGGTAGATACCTGTGGTAGCTGCTACCACTTTTTGATGATTTAAAAAATTACTTACATGCAATATCAGTAGTCTTTTATTATTTATGCATTCTGTTGAAGACCTTTTTTGAAGTGGGCACACATAGAGATATCATGTTGTCAATTGGCCAGCGAACTATCTTCCATATTTTTTGGCATAGATGAACAAAAGTTTATAATTCTTCATCATCTTATTTGAACTATTTCAGTTGATATTTCATCAATTTCTGTAGTCTTGCTTTTTGAAAATTCTTTCAGTGCTATTGGGACTTTTTACTTACCAGTGGTTCTTGATCATATGCTACCCCCTGAAATATTGGAAAGTCTACTAGTTCTTTTTGAGACAATAACTCTTATGTTTTCTTTCTATCTTTGTCTGATGCTTCCTGAAGCATTCAAGTTTTGCTCATGGAATTTTTCAGTATTGTAACTCAAAGCTTGAATGTGTTCTTTTTCGTTGTTTCCCTTTAAAATATGCTGAGCATGTTCGTCCTCTCTGCTTTTCTAGCTGTAGGCATCTCCGTGTTTCATCCTAACTTCACTTTGTTTTCTGAAGGTGCTCTTGGAGCCGTCCTGTTCTGCTCTTCTACTTCATCATTTCTCGCATTACCTTAGCTAAAAGTAAGTGAATCATAGTTTATAATTAGATTAGAATTTTTCATTTTACATTTATTTTCCTTTTGACCCAATCTTAATCTGTTCTATGTTTCGTTATCTTTTGTATTGAGTCTTCTGTTTTAGTTTGCTATTGTGTTGTCTTGGTGTTTTATGTATTATTTCCTTTATAGAAATTCATGATAGGCAAATCAACAGAGACATTAATGAGAGCAATAGCTTTTAGGACAAACACAGGTAGGTTAGAGGGAAAACAGGAACTAATAAGAATGAGCACAACAATGAAGAACATATTCTATAATTGATTGTGGTGAGGATTTGACAACTCTTTAATTAATGAAAGATTGAATTGTATGGCTTGTGAATAATATATAGCAATAAAACTTTTAAAAACACAAATACAAAGACTAACATTCAAAGTCCCTTCTGACATCCACTTTGATCTTTCTTTCCTGTTTTTTTTTTTTAAATTTTTAATGACTTTCAGCTTTTTTCCATGTATGATAC
This sequence comes from Nesogale talazaci, assembly GCA_004026705.1. NCBI lineage: Eukaryota > Metazoa > Chordata > Mammalia > Afrosoricida > Tenrecidae > Nesogale > Nesogale talazaci. The sequence continues at coordinate 14,690 of PVJH01030721.1, forward strand.
TCCTGGTTTCACCCAAAGTGTCTCAGCTCTTCTGTCATTAATGGCAATTGAGGCACATCTATTCAGAGATGTCCTTTTAACTTAGGTTGGATATACTTATGGTTGTGTGTAAGTTTATGTGGATTTATTGTAATTTTCTTCAGTTCCATCCTCAGCTTTCTTCTGAGTAACTGATGGTCTGTTCCACAGTAGGAAATGGCCTCATTTTAGGTGAAATTGAGCTTCTCCATTAAATCTTTCCACAGATGTAGTCAATTTGATTTCTGTGTTTTATATCTGGAGACATCTAGACTCAAAGTCACTTTTTGTGTTGTTGAAAAAAGATATTTGCTATAAACAAGTCATTGGTCTTGCAAAATTCTATCATGTATTTTCCCGCTTAGTTTCTATCATCAAGTATTTTCCAACTACTATTCCATCCCCTGTTTCCTACTGTAGTGTCCCCATTGTCAGTAATTATCAATGTATCTTTATTGAATAATGAATTCTAGACTGAATAATAAGTTCTAGACTACAGACATTAGGAAAATTATTTACTTTCTTTATCACTTTCCTTAGTGGTTGGTGCATAAGTAGGAATAAGTATGCATATGCATTGACTCAATTTCCTTGTATGAGTAGAGATGATATCTTTTCACAGATAACAATGTAGTTACAGATAGATCTTGAAATGCTCTTTTGGACAGGCAATGTCATTCCTCTTGAATCTGTCACTTCCAGAAGAGTAGACTACATGACTACCCAGTTTTGAAAGGCCATTCCCTGTTTCAGTTCACTAACAAAATGTCAATCTATATGTTACTTATAAAGTTTCATGATTTCCAATTTCTTTAGATTCATACTTCAGACATTCCAAGTTTCAATTATTAACATGCTTGCAGCTCTTTCTTCTCATTTTCCCTCATGCCCCATCAACAAGTGAAAGTTACAATAACTTTGCTTCACTCATTCATAATAATCAATTCTACATGGGGAAGAAAACTTTTTCTCAGTAATCTTTCCAGTACCTTCAGACTCAACGGGATCATTTTGGAGATTATCTCTGATAGTGTGCTGTTGCTATTTGTAACTAAGTCCTCAGAAATGGACAGTGTACTACTTCTTTGCAGTTTGTTCTTAGTACAGAAGATCTACTGAAACCTGTTCACCTTGGGTAACACAACTGGTATTGAATCTGATTCAGATGATTCAGATGTGATATAGTCAAGGTAACACTTTGGCTTTTGTTGAGTTGTTGAATTTTTTTTTTGGGGGGGGAGGGGTCATCACTGCCTTCTGGTGGTCGTGGGAGCTACCCGAGCGCTGCTTCTGAGAGCCACCGCTGGATTTGAACTGCCAAGCCTGTGGGTCACATTCCCGCACCCAACCACTTACACCACCGGGGCTCAGCCGAATCGTTGTATTTTTATTCATCTTCAATATTAACTTACATTTGAGCAATTGAGCGTGTGTTCTGCAGTCATTCTCTAGCATGGTTCTAAATCTTAACGAGCTTCTGTTTTGTCTTTCTCCATAGATGTACTTAAAAATTGATTTCTGTCCATTTCTAAAGGCACCTATACCAATCTTTAAAGTCTATCCCAGGCTCATGAAACATGTGCAGTAGAAGCATCCTGGCGCTGGCAGAGGTCTCCCTAGGGCTCCTCATTTCCAAGGCTCAGGGTCCATCAGCAGTATCCATTGGCTGTGGGAGCATCTCAGTGCTGGCAGGGGTCTCTCTGTGGCTTCTCCGGCCCCATAGGTCTGGTTCCATCAGGCAAGCCCATGTGGCTTCTCCTCCAGCCCCTCCAGGTTTCTTGATTCAGGATCTAGCAGCATGCCACCATCTTGTCTTGTCAGTAGAAGATTCCAAAAGAGAGAGTCAAGTCTCTCTTATCCAATTGGGAAATACCACAAGACTTCTCAGAATTCTCAGGAGAAAGCCATACCCACACAAAGACCTCATGGGCTACATCTAGGCTGACAGGCTAGACTCCACCCCTCTATTTCCAATCATGATACTGACACACAAGTACATGACTGCCAAAGAGGTTAAATTTGAATATTAATCATATTAACTAAAAAATAATAAAATCATATTAACTATTTCTCCTTGAATATGCTTTGATATTATATTATAAATGCCAGTATTTCACTTCAGGATATATCTTGAAGTTCTTTTTTTCTTTTTTTTAGCTTGTTTTGTTTTTTGGGCATCAGTGCCCTCTGGTGGTTGTGGGAGCTATCCAGCGCTGCTCCTGAGAGCCGCCACTGGATTTGAACCCCCAAGCCCGCGGCTGCAGTCCCACACTCAACCACTTATGCCACCTAGGTTTAGCCCCGATAAGTTCTTATTGACAATAAATGAGATGCTAAGACTCTTAAATTTGCAATTTCTTTCATAGCAGACTACATATGTGTCCTATACACAATGACCAATACCAGCCCATTGCAACTGACTAATGCACAGGGCATTTGACCTCCCATGGTTTTCATTTTTTTTATTTTGACAACTTCCATTTTTATCAAGATTCACATTTTATATACCCCCATTCTGATTATTGATGAATATTTGTAGATATCATTTTTACTTCAACTCATATTTCTTATTTTCAAATTGCTTAGGAGTTGAAAATGTGCTACACTTCCCAACTAGCTTTATCTTGAATTAAGATTCCATCAGATACTCTGGTGAGGAGCACCCTTCCATTCATGTCTGACACAATGTCAGACTGAGAGGACAAGCATGTCTCATCCAGTATAAATGCATTCCAGTCAACTTCTGTTTTCCCATTCAGTGGAATAAAAATGGGTTAGTTCCCATCTCAAATTTCTGCCATTTATTCCTCTTTTCCTATAAACTGTTGAAAGCTTAATTTCTGATTATATAGGAAGTTCACCATATTAATTGGGGGCATCCATTACAATTTTGTAGTCATATTTCTACAATTTTGTAAGGATTTTTATTTTATCATTTTGGGATATAATGAGTTAAGCATATCTTAAATAAAATGAACAATCTTTTCCTTAAAAATATATCAAAATTTTTCTATAAGTAAAAAATTGTAGCTAAATCTAATTGATTCTTCCTCCTGTTAAATATGCAATTCCTTCATTAGCATCATAGTCGTTCTGAAGCATTTCCTACGGAAGTTAGCCATGACTTCCCACTCTGCCTCTCTTTCTCTCACCTGCTGTTTCAGTTCAACTGTTCAGGGACCTGTCGGAAATTTTGCACCTGATTGGAGCTTTCTTATGTGAATGCTTAGATATTTCCATTCTAAATGTTCCTGCATTCTTCCGGTGTCCTTAATTTTTTTTTTTTTTTGCTGTTTTAATTCTAGTGGCTTTTTCTACTCTCTAACTTTACAGGGCAATTACCTGTGGATATTTGACAAGGCAGGAACATCTGGGCACTCCTCATTAGAGATGTTTACAGTTTTTGGTAGGTTCTAGGACGTTTTTGCTTTGTTTTGGTTTGGTTTTTTAATCCTCCTGGATAATTTCAAAGTGTATCTGAATTTGAGAAGCACTGTTGTCTGCATTCTTCTTCAGTAATCTCCTTTAGTCCTAAAGGTCCCACCTGTTCTAAGAGAATATTCATAAATATTTATCAGCATCTCGAGCATCTCTCCCAACCTACATGTTTGTTACACACAATTGGATTATAAGAATCAGCTTTGATTTTTTCCTTTCCTCACTCATTGGAGTTTTCTTTTTTAGTGCTACCACATGCTAGGCTCTCTGCTAGACATGGAGATGGAGAAATGAGCTAGACATAGTTCCTACTGGCAGGGAATTTGAGCAACATATGGAGCACAGTCAAATAAATTGACAATGAAATACTGTACTGCCATAGAAAAGAGAGACAAGAATAGGAGCATTGAAGCACACATAAGCACATTAGAATGAAATTTGGAACTGTCAGATTTTGTGGACTGGATATTTACTACAGATATGTCTTGGGAAATGGAAATATGTATTTTAGTTATAAAACATATAACGAGTGCTTGCTTTGGCAGCACTTACACTAAAATATACAAGGAATGGGGTAATTTACGGGCCAAACAATTATAGTATAAAGGAAAGTTGGAGCTATTTACAGAAGAAAGGCAAACAAAACTGAGGATACAGTCAAGGCATTATAGAGATGTCCTTGTTAATTTCTTCTCAGGAAAAGATGTCTGTTGATTTTTATAGCTAAAATTTATAGAATTAGTGTACATATTATTTAGAAGATTTGCCTAATTAGAATTATTTGCCTAATGTTTACACAGGGAAAATTTATATTAATGCTATTAAACACAAAACAGTTTAGGACTAGCCTCTAATTATATTCTAAAATATAATTAGTAGCATTTTGCATTCATTGAGTGGTTATTTTGTGAAGCACAGTGAATGTTGCCATGAGAATTGTGCATTTTCAATGTTACTTGCTTTGTAAAGACCCAGCAGTCCCATGGTCAGTGAGAGACCTTCTGTGTCTCTGGGCATGCCTCGGAACGTGCTTCACCTAGTTCTTCCAGGTGTAGCTTTTGTTTTTCAGTAGGTATGTAATGAACCCCTAAAATAAGAAATTAAAAGAAAATTAATAGAAAAATAATGGGAAGCATGGAAGAAATTGAAAATTATTATCAAAAGCTTGGACAAATCTCCACTTTACATTTCTTTCAAAATAGAGCTGCAACTAAGTGTCATGGAGTCTTACCAAGCCTTCTTGCTACACAGCGTTTTCTAGGCCATCAAAATAATGAAGAATATCAGTTACTCTAGTCCAATCATTGCCATGAAATTATCCATCAGCACACATTTCTTCAGCACTTTAACAGCAACCTTTAACAGCCTTTAAACTCCTCGCATCAAGCCTGTTCCTTTCCCTCCTCTCAACTTTTAAAAAGTCATCACTTGGTGACTGAAAGATCTTTTCATGTGTCAACAAAATTTTTTTTCTTCTCTGTTAAGGGTAAGAAAAAATTGTATTGCGGAATGTCAGTTCACATTGGTCAGGAAGAGTGAAAATACAACTTTCTCTACTATTCTGGAGCAAGCTGGCACCTTTTATAAGGAAATATCTGCAGGATCAAGACTCACAAGCAGCTTGTCTAACTTGAGCACATGCTTTAGGAAAATTGCTGGTTTTTGTTCAGATATTTTCCATACATCAGCTAACATGTTTCCATTGTAGATTTCTTGAGAGTCATCTGCATTGGCAGTTCTACAATCTTATTGCAGAAGCATCACATGAGGCCTCCTTTCAAAACATTACTACAACTTTTTCATCTTGAACTTTGATTTCTCTAGACTGATTTAAGTTAGCCCGATGTTGATTTATACCCCAAACACTTCTTAAACTTTGAGGCTCACTAGTATACAAGAAATGTATTTTTTTTGGAAGGGGGTTTAGCAGGGAGATTGGCAAGGAGTTGGTATACTGTTGTTCACTTTTTCTAATAAATGCATTAATCGATGTTTTAGCCTTGCTGTATTATAAATGTTAACATTTATGGCATTGCAGGTAAGTATTTCATATTACTATATACAAATCAATTGCTTGTTAACAAACATGGAAGTTGTTAATGATATGTATGTTTTAAGTACTAGTAGTCTGAGAGTTACTATTACTTTTTATAATTATCAACTTTTCAATAGATTTTAATTATAATTTAAAAGTTGGCTGTGTATTAATTTGATATGTACCACTTGATAAGTTTTTTTCATTTTTCAAGGGCGTTTCCACTGAATTTTCAAACAGTATATAAAATTTTGGAGCAGATTACCAAGTTTATCATGATAAAATTCTTTCATTTCTTCCTGTACAAAAATCTGAGTTCTAGGAGAGGAACCTTTCAAGAGAAGTTGCAGGCAGGTATGTTTTAGATATAATGAATTATATTCACCCACATAAAGAATTTGTATAAAGAAGACTCTGGAAATTTTTAGAATGACTACAAAGCTATAGATTTCATTGAACTTAAATTTGTTCTTCTGTATGTTTAGGCAGAATCAATAAGCCAGTCTTGAAGCAAAGGGTTTAGCTATAAAGCTATAGTGGAGATCCAGACAAAGCTATTTAATTACTTTCACCACCACAAAGATAGTCGGCAGGGAGAGAAGGAGATGAATTTCTAGAAAAATGAGTGAGGTTGCATTTAGTAAAGAAGAGTCAACAGCAGGTATTCACACTAAAACTTTGTTGGCATGAAGTTGAACCTTCAATAGGTACCTTTGGTCAGGGGTCAAGGAGTCTGCCCCTGGTCATAGCCACTATATGTACAACAGAATAAAACATGCTCAGTCTGTGCCATCCTCACTCATGTTGTCATATGCAAGCTGATTGTTTCCACAACTAGCTCAATCCATCTTCCTTCCCCCTAACACACACACACACTGTCCCTCTACCAAGCATGATTATCTTTTTCCAAATTAGTTACTTCAGATAATATTTCCAAAGTGTATGATGGGAAGTTTTGCTTCCATCATCATTCATAAGGTGTGTTCTGATTTCAATTCCCAGCAGGACAAGTTTTTTTGGTCTTTGGGTGGACCATGGTACTTCCAAGATTCTTTCACAAACACCATCTTTCAAACGCATCAAGTTTACCCTGGTCTTCATTGCCCATCTTGCATAGTCCTAGGAATCCTTTGGCAGGTAGACTGTAATTTCTCTGGAGTCAGACTGCTACATCTTTCATTGGGGCAGTGGATGATGTGTTCGAACTGCTGACCTTTCAGTCACCAGCAGAGCATTGCAGCCATGGGGGCTCCTAACAAACGGTAGTTGTCAATATTAATATTTGAACTGAAATAGTTTTGAAAGAGATTTATCTTTATTTACATTGGGTAACAAGCAGAGAACTCAGTGCATGGTAAAATGGTTCATGTGTTGGACTGCTGACTAAAAGTTTAAAGGCTCAGGAAACCATGAGATTCCTAGTAAGAAAGCATGAGTTATCTACCTCCAAAATTATCAGTTACTAAAAACTTTCTATCTTAACACACATATTGACACTGGAGTGAATCAACTCAACATCTATTTGCTGTTGTTTTACTCAATGTAGTTAAAATCATGCAAGTGAACACTGGAAGATATGCAAGAAAAAAATTCTAAGAATCACTATACTTGTGGAACATACAACATATTCTAATGTTGTAAACATTTTTTTTTGTTCCTCTATTCTCTAGAACCTCCATTCAGCAAAGCATCCTGTAGTGGTAGCCTCAAACGGTGACGAAGGAGCCAAAATGCCAAAGAAATATCAGTGAAATTGTAGTCCTCAAAGTGTGCTTTTTTTTTTCTGGGCTGTCACACTGCCTGCCCTATATATGAGTGAGACCAAGGAAATGCACAAGAGGGCGGGCTGGCAGGAGCCACACATAGCTAACGAGAACACAGAAAACGGGAGCCCCCGAAACACAGAAAATATGGAAGAGACCGTGGAGTCGAAGTTGCTTGGAGGGCATTTAATCCCATAAAAATTTAAAAGAAGTCTGAGGCTCTCTCCTGTGAATATGTTGGCAATTTGATCCTAATCGGCATGTAAAAGACTTTGGAAACCACACTATGTCTGCCCAGGTCTCAGCCTGAGCCATTGGCAACAGGCCTGTGGCAGAGAGCCAAACAGCACTGCACAGACTTAGAAGGCTGGTTGTTACGGGAGCTGCAATACATAGAGTTCTCTCTGGAACGTTAGCCACGAGGAGCTAATACCACGGGCTTCAGGAGAAAGATGTTTTGAGAAGGACGATGGCAACAAATGTGCTTTGCAAACAATGGCTGTATGTATGGATTGTGATAAGAGTTGTATGAACCCCCAATAAATTGGTAAAAATAAAAAATAGAATAAATAGTTGTATTAAAAATGGAAAAAAGAAAAGACTTTATTTGGGGTGGGGGAGGGAAAGAAATCCTAGTTAGAAAATGGAGTGGGTACATAATTCTGTGAAACACTAGATTCAAGGTGAGACTTGGATAATAACACAATTTGTTCCAGAGACCACTAGATTATGCCTTCCATTTGGAACAGAAAAGAGACTTGGTGGCATAGTAGGTTAAGTATTGAGTTAATGACTACAAGGTCAGCAGTGTGAACTTACCAGGCATTCTGAGGGCGAGAGATGAGGATTTCTGCTCCTGCAGACAGAAGACCTCAGAAACCCAAAGGGGCGTTTCAACACTGTGCTTCAGCGTCATTGTGTCAGAGTCCGACCACAGAGTCAGAGTTGACTTGACTACAGTGAGTTTGTTTTGGATTTTTCTTATATTAACAAAGATTTATTCTAACATCTGTTGTCAAACACAAGCCAACAATTGTAACTCTGTTCAAAATATGTTTTTAAGTATAAACATTAGAAAAACAAAATAAAAAATCCCATTTTAATTTTTTCCAGATGATCCAATATCATTTTATGAAATGTACTTAATAACAACATTTAAAGCCTATGCAATTAAAAATTATAAGTCAGACTAACTAACTTAATTAAGTATACACTTAATCTTGTATATTTTTCTTTGCATAAGTATATGTTTTCAAGTGTTTGTAACACACCACGTTTTAAAAACATAAATTTTTGTGAGACATTTTCTGTTAAGTGCTAACAAATTATTCAAAATTAAAAAAGATCAATGCTCTTTTTTGATATGAAAAAACTCAGATTAAATACTACTTTTTGATTATTGATCTGTATGATTACCTCATGAGAGGAATATTTATTCATGAATTACAGACAGGCAAATTATTTCTGACCCACTAAAATAGAATTTAATTTTGAACTTCAGGTAGAGAGTAATAATTTTCCCTCATGACTCAAACTATCAATCTCACTATTTTTTCCTTCAAATTGGGCTTAGTGACATTCTTAATTCTAAATAATTGGAGGATAGCTAAAGATTAAAAATGCAAGTAAGATATAAATCTCACTTTTCATCATTTATAAATTAAGGATAAACTTTCTAATTTTTTTCTCACAATCACCACAGGAAAAGGAGGACAACAAGATGAAAGGAATATGATCTTCTTGATCTCTTTAGTCAAATTAATGCTATTTTTAAAACTGCAATATGTTTTAGGACACATGTATGTGATATTTATATTTTCAGACAGGCTATGGATTAAAAGGTGTCTTTCAAAATATATGTTAAGCGGCTAAACTGCCTATTATTTTCAGGATTATTTATTTAGTCTCCATGTCATGACCTGATATGTTCACCTGGTTGTCGGTGTTGTTCACAGGTGCCATCAAGACAGGTCCAACCAGACCCAAACAATACACGGTCTTGTGTCATCCTCACAATTGTTCCGAGTATTGTTGTGTCTATTGATACTGTCACTATGCCATTCCATCTCAATAAAGTCCTTTCTCTCTCCTGCCGCCTCTCCATGCTGCAAGATATGATGTCCTACACCAAGGACTGTCTCTCTTGAAAATATATCCCAAAAATGTAAGAAGTGGTTGTGCCATTCTTGCCTCTATGGAGTACTCCAGCACTGTTTATTTCAAAATAGATTGGTTTATCCTGTTAGTACTCCATTGTGCTTTCAGTATTCTTCTATAGCACAATTCAAATGCATTAATTCTTCTATGGTCTTCATCATTCAATGTCCATCTTATACACGCATATGAGACAATGGAGAATCTATGGTTCAGGTACACCTCAGTCCCTAAAGTGACGATACTCCTCAATGCTCTAGAGGTATCTTATGCAACAGATTTGCCTCATATATTTTTTGATCTCATAACTACTGCTTCCATGAACATTGATTGTGGATCTATGCAAGATAAAAATCCTTGACAGCTTCAACTTTTTCTCCATTTATCATAATGTTACCTATGGATC
>PVJH01030722.1:0-24500 GCA_004026705.1 Nesogale talazaci
AGTATAATAAAGAGTTTTATGTCAAAGATTAATTCTATACTAAGAAAACAGCCCAGCCCAGTCCAGATCAAGTACATAAGCCCACCATTAGTCCATATGTCTGACACCAACAGGAATGTCTCTCAGAGAGAAAATATATGTCCCATCTCTTGGGAAGAAGACAGGAGTTCCCAGAATCCTCAAGGGGAGGCCATGCTCACACACTGGCCTCATGGGCTATGACTTGACAGGCTAGACTCCACCCCTTCCCTCAAGTTCACAAAAGATTATGTAACTGCCACATCTTCTATGTGATAGATTAGCTCGTAAAGCTCATATTTCCCCAAGCTAGCACACGTAAGCATGCAAATCAAAGCAACTCTAACATACCACCTACATCACCACCAACAGCCAAACAAACAACAACAATAATTTTTTAAAAGCCTGAAGAACAAAAACTCATATCATTGCCCACCTTCCAGACAGGATCACTGAAAACAAAAATGTGCATAAGCAAATGGGGTGAAGAAAGCTGATAGTGCCCAGCTATCAAAAGATACAGCATCTGGGGTCCTAAAGGCTTAAAGGTAAACAAGCTGCCATCTAGCTCAGGAGAAACAAAGCCCACATGGAAGAAGCACACTAGCCTGTGTGACCATGAGGTGTCAAAGGGATCAAACATCAATGAACTAAAAATTATAGCATTATAAATTAGGGGGAAGTACGGATTGAGGACCGAAAACCATCTGTAGGTGAAGTGACATCCCCTTACAGATTGGTCTCTAGGAGGAGACAAGTCAGTCGGTACAGGGTAGCAACAATGAAACATGCAACTTTTCCTCTACTTCTTCAATACTTCCTCTCCCCACAGTCATGATCCCAATTCTACCTTACAAATCCGGCTAGACCAGAGAATATCCACTAGTACAGATAGGAACTGGAAATTTGGGGAGTCCAGGACAGACGATCTCTTCAGGACCAGTGGTGAGAAGGGCGATACCAGGAGGGTGAAGGGAAGGTGGGGTAGAAGGGGGGAACCGATTATAAATCTACATATAACCCCTTCCCTGGGGGACAGACAGCAGGAAAGCGAATGAAGCAAGGTATAGGACAGTATATGATATGACAAAATTATAATAATCTATAAGTTATCAAGGGTTCATAAGGGAGAGGGGCACAGGGAGGGAGAGGAAAAAATGAGGAGCTAATACCAAGAGCTTCAATAGAAAGCAAATGCTTTAAGAATGATGATGGCAACAGATGTGCAAATGTGCTTGGTATACACTGTATCGATGTATGGATTGTGATCAGAGTTGTATGAGCCCCCAATAAAATGATTTTTTAAAAAGGACACTGAGAAAATCACAAATGCTGGAGAGAATGTAGAGAGGTTGAAACACGCATACACTGCTAGTGGGACTGTCAATATGCACAACCACAGTGAAAAGTGATCTGATGCTGCCTCAAACCACTCAGAGTAAAAATTCCATATGACCTAGCCTCACCTCTGCTGCGTACTTAAAGAAAGTAAGAATCACAGCAGAATCAATAGCCTAACTATTCATCAGGAGAAGATCTGATAAAGAAACATCAGGCAATCAAATAAGTTTATGTACCATACGATTTTAAGAACTAGTAATTCTAAACCATCCTGTGTACTGTTTGCTTCTATGAATAAGAATAAGCTTTTAACTGAGAAATATTCATTTATACGTTCTAGCTCGATTGTTTACTAGTTGTGCCAATTGGACAAGTCGCTTCTCCAGTTTCCACTTTTCTCCACTGTAACATGTACCTAATAATGTTGGCTTTGGGGGATGTTTCTTGGAATTTAAAACATGTGAGATAATGCATGAAATACAACACAGAAGTGTTTGAGAAATCTGTGATTCAAATGAAGAGTCCATAAAGCTTGAGAACCAGCAGAGTATCTTTTTCTGAAGTTGACTTTTTTTTTGGGGGGGTGGGGGGGCATCACTGCTCTCTGGTGGTGGGAGTAGGAGGCCCAGCCCCACTGCTGGAATTGAACCTCCATCCCAGTGGGCCGCAGTCCCGCGCACAACCACTACGCCACCGAGGCTCAGCCCGACATTTAAAAATCTGCCATTTTACTTTAGAAAGTGTTGGTCCATGATTATTTTTGAAAACCCCACCCCTACCCCCAAGTACAGTTAATTTCATGAATTTGTGTGCTTAGCTCCTCAGTAGAGACTGAGTATTTTAACACTTTGGTGAGATCAGAGGAATTTGGACAGGTCACAGCACCATGGAGTTGGGATTGGCATTGGGATTCAAGGCCATTTCAGAGTAAAAATTAAAACAAACTCCCAAATGTTTTCTCCCTTTATTAAAGGGTCCATCTACCTGGAAGAAAAGGCCCTGCTGGGATTCGAACCCAGGATCTCCTGTTTACGAGACAGGCGCTTTAGCCAACTAAGCCACAGAGCCACTGACCTGGTAAGTGCAGCTTGTTTGAAGAACAAATCCTTTATGATTAGGTGAAGCGTCGGCTTGTGCACTGAGATCGCCGTGCGTCTACCTTCCCCGGGGATCTAACGTCCTAGCGAGGGCAGTCCCGGGAGAGAGACTTGACTCCTTTCGAGCTTAGCACACACGGTAGGTACACGCACTCACGTCATCTGTTAAAAATATGCGGCAACGAGGCCGGCGTGTCGCGGGAGACCAAGAAAACCACGGAGCAGGCGGCGGTGCAGACCAGCTGTGCGCGGGAAAGGCCCTCCCGCTGCCCCACCCCGTTGCAGTGATGCGGAATCGCCAAGCAATGGAATGGTCTAAAAGTGACGTGGAAACGCGTTTCACGTTAAATAAATGTCAACGACAGCTTTTCATCTCAGGGTGTTCTTTCTGGCCTTTAGTTCAGAACTCTCGGATCTTACTCTGTTGGAGACGCGGCAGCTGGAGGGGGGTGGGGGGACGGGGCGGTGCTGGCAAAGAGGAGGGGGGTTGTGCAGGGCACATTTCACTGTCTTAGGATGCAAATTCCTAGACAGGCTCTTACTTTTAAGACGTCTACAGGATGTGGGATTTATCGTGTGTGTTTTTAAAATTATTTTATTGGGGGCTCATACAACTCTTATCACAATCCAAACATACATCCTTGTATGCAGAGTGCAATTGTACGTGTGTGGTCTTTTTTTTTTTTTTAGTACTTTCTGCACCTTATTTAGAATCACGGTACATACTGAATGATCAAAAAACCACAAAATCAAAATTTTCTTCTTAAAGTGATAACGTTTGGGCCCTTGCTGTGTGGAGTTTGTCTAGGATTGAGGCTGTTGTTGGAATGGAAGGAAGAGAGCAAGAACTGAAGGAGTGTCTCTACACATCTGCCCAGCTCCCTCTGACTTGCTAAAGAGAAGACCGGCCCAGGTGGGGGGAGTGAAGTGGAGGGAGTACCCCTCATGCATACTCACACGAATAACAGTAAGTATAAGGAAGAAGAAAATGTTCTCAAATTGATTTGGGCAATGATTTTGTAACACTTCTTGATATGATCGGACTATTGAATGACGTGATATCTGGATGAAGTGCCAATAAAACTGTTTAGTTTGGGCTTAAAAAAAATTTAGACAAGACAGGCAGGGCTTACAAGTCTGTCTTTAACCAAGCAAAGGCTGGAAGAGCCTCTGGGAAGACCCCCCAAACCCATACTAAAGCAATTGGCAGTGAGTCTATTTCCATGCCAGTGAAAAGTAGACCTGTTCCATAGGGTCTCCAAGACTTTGACCTGACAGCCAGGCCAGTGGGTGGCTTCTCAAGGCCAAGGAGCTGGTTGGCAGATTGAGGAGACCCCCTGTGTGCATCACCCAGGGACTGGTCCAGGACTGTGGCTGATTCAGTCATAAAGCATTTCTTAATTGTTCTCAAGTTAAATCTTTGGCATGATTATTTTTAGCACCACTCAAAATGGTTTTTCTGTTGACTATATATTTATTTTCTCATTAATCAGGGTGGTCACATTTTTTTAAAAAATCATTTTATTGGGGGCTCCTACAACTCTTATCACAATCCAGACATCCATCCATTGTAGACAAAGCAGATTTGTACATTTGTTGCCATCATCATTCTCAAAATATTTGTTTTCTACTTAAGCCCTTGGTATTATCTCCCCTTTCCCCTCCCTTCCCACTCCCCCCTCCCGCATGAATCCTTGATAATTTCTAAAATATTATTTTGTCATATCTTACACTGTCTGATGTCTCCCTTCACCCACTTCCCTGTTGTTCATACCCCAGGGAGGTAGATCCTTATATGTAGATCCTTTTAATTGATTCCCCCTTTCTACCCCACCTTCCGTCCACCCTCCTGGTGCACTGGTCCTGAAGGGATCATCTGTCCTGGATTCCCCATGTTTCTGTTTCCTATCTGTACCAGTGTATATCTCTTTCCAAATGACCCTGAATTGGAATGAACCAAGATATTCTTTCTATAGAAGAATGGCTAAATAAACCGTGATACAATTGTGCAAGGGGATATTATTTAGTGACATTTTTTAAAAACAGCTATCACAGCATGAAAAGACATGGACCAATCTTCTGATTACAGCTCGATGTGTAGCCACAACACAGCTGGAGCTCCTGGAGCAATCTTGAGCACACAGGAGAGCAAATGAAGGGGAAGGAAGAGAGAGTGGAGCACATGCTGGTCCACCAAGCCTGGAGGACCATGTCCCTGCTCAGAGCAGCCAATGCACAGAGAGGACCATAGGGCCGGCCCCACTATGAGATGTGACATCCCTCACTGACCCTACAGGGGATGACACTGGAGACACAGTGAGGGAATTGCTCCCAATCTGCCCTATCTCACCAAGGCAAACCACTACGGGTGTGCAGCAAACCAGCAAGGGATGCAGAGCAAGGAAGTCCCGAGGGAGAACCAAAAATAAACTTTGATTCCAGGACATGGCACCCCATCAAATTTGACCAGAAAACACTCCTAAATGTCAACAAAAAGACCTTGAATGATGTACAGGTTCTCCTTTTGTCCCTGGCTTTTTTCTTGGGGGGGGGGGGTTGTGGTTTTGTCTTGCTCTGTCTTGTTTTTGTGCATATTATTCTCTCTGCAGGTCTATCTAAATAAGATAGGTGGGGATAAACAATCTGGGAGAGAAAACAACAGGACCTTCAGTTCCAGGGGGACATGGGAAGAGGGGGGAAGAAGTGCTGTTAACAGAGGGACAAGGTACAAGAGATCCAAATTCAGTGGCGAGGAGTGTGTAAGAGGCCTGGTCAGGCTTGATTAAGGGCAATGTAACCGACAGGAGATACTGAAACCCAAATAAATTGTAAGCATGATAGTGAGACAGGAGGAAAGGAAAAGGAAATAGAGGAAAGAACTAAGAGACAAAGGGCATTTATAGAGGTCTAAATACAGGTATATACGTATGTAAATATATTTATACATGATAGTGAAATAGATTGATGTGCATATGTTTATAGGTTTAGTATTAAGGTAGCAGATGGACATTGGACTTCCATGCATGTCCTTCCTCAATGCAAGAACACTTTTTTCTATTAAGTTGGCACTCCATGATGCTCATCTTCGCTACATGACTGTGGAAGACCTCGCGGGTACATAAGCAGATGTGGTTAAGAAAGCTAATGATATCAGCTATCAAAAGACAAAAGGTCTGGGGTCTTAAAGGCTGGAAGGTAAACAAGTGACCATCTGGCTCAGAAGCAACAAATCCCGCATGGAATAAGCACACCAGCCTGTGTGATCACAGGGTGTCGAAGGCATCAGGGATCAGGCATCAAGGAACAAAAAATCATATCATTGTGAATGAGGAGGAGTGAGGAGTGGGAACCTAAAGTTCATCTGTAGGCAACTGGACATCCCCTTACAGAAGGGTTGAGAGAAGGAGACAAGCCAGTAGAAATGATGACAGATGTAGCTTTCCTCCAGTTCTTAAATGCTTCCCCATCCCCAATAGCATGGTCCCAATTCTGCCTTACAAATCCGGCTAGACAGAGGATGCACACTAGCACAGATAAGAACTGGAAAACAGGGAATCCAGGAGAGATGATTCCTTCAGGACCAGTGGTGAGAGTGGTGAAACTGGGTGGGTGGAGGGAAGGTGGAGTAGAAAGGGGGAACAGATTATAAGGATCTACATAGAACCTCCTCTGGGGGACAGATAACAGAAAAGTGGATGAAGGGAGATGTCAGGCAGGGTAAGATATGACAAAATAACAATAATAATTTATAAATTACCAAGGATTCATGAGGGAAGGGGCAGCGGGGATGGTGGGGGAAAATGAGGAGCTGATACCAAGGGCTCAATAGAAAGCAAATGCTTTGAAAATGATGATGGTGACAAATGTACAAATCTGCTTGACACAGTGAATGTATGTGTGGATTGTGATAAGAGTTTTAGAGTCTTCAATAAAATGATTTTCCTTTTCTTTTCCTTTTTTGGGCATCACTGCCCTCTGGTGGTGGGAGTAGGAGGCCCAGCCTTGCTGCTGGATTTGAACCTCCAACCCAGTGGGCTGCAGTCCCACGCACAACCACTACACCACCGGGGCTCAGCCCAATAAAATGATTTTTTAAAAGATAAGATAAATACAGTAAAACAATGTGCTGAAAAATTTTGCTTATACATGAATACATATGGTACTGCAGACATCACTGAAGTCTATAGAAATAGCACAATAATTTTATTAATTGCTGACACTCTTCGATTAAAAACGAAAACCAAGAGGGAAGAAACGCACCAGCATATGTCAAGCTGGAATGACTGAAGAAACAAGTCTTGAGTTGGAAGATGGAAGGATTCCCTGGTCAAAAAGAAAGGAGTGATACAGGAAACATCAAAAGAAGATGGAAGTGGCTCTTCAAAAAAAGAAGAAGGAAGAGGAGGAGGAGGAGGAAGAAGAAATACACAGACTCTGTACCCGAAAGTATTGATTGATGTACACCCATTTAAAGAGTTAACACTTAATCAAGGAGCAATCATGTTGAAGGACGAAGTCCATGCTTCTCTGAAGGCATCAGTGAAAACCAAAGCTATAGGAATTGATGGAATACCAACTTCAATATTTCAATAAGCAGGCCCAGCACTGGATGTGTTCACTGGTATATGTCAAGAAATTTGAAAGACAGCTGCCTGAAAAATTGACTGGAAGTAATGCCCAATCCCAAGAATGACACAACAGGTATTGAGTATCACACACAAATTACATTTTGCTATAGATGATTCAAAAATAGTCACAGAAGTACCTACATAGGCACCTGCCAGAAATTCAAATCAGATTCAGAAGAGAGGACTTGCTGGAGAGAGGTGAAAAAGCAAGGATTTTGAGAGCGTATGGACCAGGTTGTCTGTTGTACTGTTGGTCGTGAGTCACTCTGCCTCTGAGTGGACTCAACCACAACTGACAAGCACCAGCAATTGTAATTGGTGGGGATTACAATTCCATCCAGAGAAAACCCATGAAAATGTTCCATCATAATGTGGTGGATTATAAAGGAACTCTGAACATTTAACCTTTGAAGAAGTTGTCTATTTTCCAGAAATGCTTTACGATATTATCCCACAAGTTATGTAAACTTCAACTACCCCTCATCTTCTGTAACATTTCTTCTTGTCTGTCTTTTGTAAATAGTAATTATTTACTCATCTGTCTTAAATTGTGGAGTAGTATCTCATTTTAGTATTTATTTGCATTTTCAAATGTCTAATGATACTGAGGAACTTTTCATGGAGCGATTGGCCCTTTGCACATCTTCTTTGGAGAAATGTCTGTACTTTGACTATTCCTCTCCCCCCCAACTTTGACTATTTTTAAAGATGTTACTTGTCTTTTTACTATTGAATTGCATTTGTTATATATTCTGGATAAAAATCCCTCACCAGACGGATGATTTGCAAATTATTGCTCCCACTTTCTATTTTGTGGGTCACCTTTATCATTTGAAACTGAAAAGTTCAAATTGGTCTAGTATCTTTGAAACCACACCAGCGCTCTACGTACTATTGTTAAGTCAACAGTAAATATTGGCCAGAGCTTCAGCAGCATCCCTTTACAGAAGGGCCTCAGGGAGAAGATGAGCCTGTCAGAGGACAGTGTAGCAATAATGAAATATGCAACTTTCCTCTGGTTCTTCAATGATTTCCACCCCCGCCCCCCCACCCAATCATGACCTGGATTCTATCTTACAGATATGGTTGGACCGGGGGATGTGCACTGGTACAGGTAGAAACCAGAAACATGGGGAATCCAGGCCAGATGATCCTTTCAGGGCCAGTGGTGAGAGTGGCGATACGGGGAGGGTGGAGAGAAGATGAAGTAGAAAGGGGAAACTGATTATAAGGATCTACCTATGACCTCCTTCGTGAGGTATGGACGGCAGGAAAGTGGGTGAAGTGAGACATCAGACAATGTATGATATGACAAAATAATCATAATTTAGAAATTATAAAGCATTCGTGAGGGAGGGATTGTGGGAAGGGAGGGGAAATATGAGGAGCTAATACCAACGGCTTAAGGAGAAAGCAAATGTTTTGAGAATGATGATGGCAACAAATGTACAAATGTGCATTGCATACAACGGATTGATGGATGGATATTGATAAGAGTTATATGAGCCCCCAATAAAATTATACATATATATATATATATATGCCAGAGCAACATTGCTCATGAAACATCTGGGTAGTATAGCAATCTAACCTCATGCTAATAGAAACTAAGTTTCACAGTTCTAGTGCAATTCAGATCTAAGTGTTGCATTTTCCCCTCCAGGGTCAGGTGGCACACGGACTGGATCTATCTATAGTTGAGACACTAAAAGAGACACAAATGACTTTATGTCTTTTAACATAGTTTTCTGTGCTTGTAAGAATTTGTGATAGCCCCACTGGTTTTGTCAATGAGTCCCCAGCTCCATCCCAGTGAGGGAAGGACTGGCCATGACTTGGGGACTGCTGGTGACGTGGGTGACGAAAATAATGAAGCCACAGGAAAACAAGCTGCTAGTTGAAAGCAACAAGCTAGTTGCTGGTGACAAAAGAATGACCTTGCCCACCCGCAGGTGTAAAAGGGCTGGCCCGCTTTAACGAGAAAAGAAGTTTCGTTCCTGTCTTGATGATGTTGATGATGGTGATGACCACGACTACGAAGATGGTGTTGGTGATGATGGTGATGAAGATGATGATGGTGGTGGTGACCACCATTGAAGTGAACCATTTTAGAATCGTCAAGGCCAGTTTAGAGATTGCAAAGGAGAGTGTGACCATCTGCCCTCGAGTCGATTCCAGAAGGAAAAGATCAACGTGAAGGGAATCGAATCTGCACAGTGAGGTAAACGCTGGGCTCCCCCCTCCCCCCAATGTCCAGAAAAAAATATAGATAAGTAAAAAAATCATAATATTCATAACAAAATAAAAACCTGCAAATAGTTCAAGGTCTGTTCGTTGACCTCCAGGAGTGTCTCCCCGCCCCCCCGTGGAATCCGATGGGGTGCCCCAACCTGCCCCAGAGTCTCTCCTTGGCACTCCAGGCTCTGCTCCCCTGCTGCTCTGCTGCATGCCAGCCCGGAGTGTTTTGCCTCGGTGTGGTGAGGTCAGACAGGACACAATCTCGACCCTGCTTCTCCACTGTTGTGAACTCTGTGCATTTATTTACGGGCAAAATGCAGCCTCCGCAGAGAACGCATATGCCGTTTCACCTCCAAGTGTTCGTTTCCTGAAAGAAATGTGTGGGAGACGGTCATTTTACCCAATTCTTTCATAACCCCGGGTGCGGAAAGAGTGCGTCCTCCTTCTTTCGAGAGAGTCTTTCTTTGAGCCCCCAAATACGAAATCCAAAACCCACTGATCCCAGCCTCCAAGACCAAAGCTAGGTGAGAGCTAATTCCTGGTAATTTTTCTAATGGAGGGTTTGTGTTGATAAGTGCCCCTTTTTCCTTTCGTTCTTTCTTTCTTTCTTTCTTTCTTTCTTTCTTTCTTTCTTTCTTTCTTTCTTTCTTTCTTTCTTTCTTTGTGTGCTTTCTTCTATTGGAACAGGGTCCCGCGTCGGTTTCGACACCATGTTAACCTTGCCGAGGACAACAAAAGGCGGAAGGATGAACAGCATTACTTGAGCAAAAATGCACGCACGCCGCGGTAAGCCTCCTGTACGGGATCCTGACTGCCACGGAGATGGGAGATGCTGGGCGAGCAGCAGGGCAAAACAATGGAGATGCTGGGGATCGAACCCAGGACCTCATGCATGCTAAGCATGCGCTCTACCACTGAGCTACATCCCCACCACAACTTCCTGCTTATTTCCAAATCGATATCAGGAAATAAAGTAGGCGCTGATCTCTAAAAATACATATTTGTGTTTTAACCCTCAAGAGGTATAATTTTCATCCATTTGTTTCCTGAGAATCCACTGAGAGATTCTAACCAGTGTTCTGCAGGTTACTGATGAAAACAGAATATGCACAATAAGGATTGTAATTAGAGTTGAAAATCTCTGTAAGAAAGATCCTAGAGCCTCCCCCATATCTCACACTACACACACACACACACACACACACACACCCTCCTGAGAGTTTTTTATCTCCTCGGGAAAGATTTTAAAAAATCTCTTTGCCAAACCAATTATAAGCATCTACATGTAACCTTCTCCCTGGGGGGGAAGGACAACAGGGAAGTATGTGAAGGGAGACATCAGACAGTGTAAGATATGACAAAATAATAATGATTTATAAATTATCAAGGATTCATTAGGGAGGCAAGAGCAGGGAGGGAGGCCAAGGAAAATGAGAAGCTGATACCAAGGGCTCAAGTAGAAAGCAAATGTTTTGAGAATGATGAGGGCAACAAATGTACAAATGTGCTTGACACATGGGCGGATATATGGATTGTGATGTACGAGCCCCCAATAAAATGATATTTTTAAAAAATCACTTTGCCAAATGACTATCTTTAATTACAGAAACTGCTTACCTACCCCAAGACCCTTCCCCTATTGTCACACCTTAGTCACTGACTCCAGAAGCCGCTATGCATCTTTCCCGAAAAATCAAGAAGCCAATGGAGGGATTTTTGTTACCAAAATGAACCCATTCCATTCTCTTAGCAACTAGGGGGTTAAAGGCTTAAAAACGGGGTGGGGGTGGGGGACTGGCCTCAGGGCCTTTAACCAAAGCCTGCATTTCACCAGAGAATTGCAGATCCACCAGAGTCCTCCAACTCCTGGAGCAAAGAGTCAGAAATGAAGTTAGAAATGTGTTACGACTTCTAGGATTAAGGCTAAACTGGTGCTTTATTTTTGCTGGAGAGAATGTTCTCTGGAAGTCTGAACACCTTTCTCTTGCCAGCGCTGAGATGCTGACACGTTCACTGCTTCAGCTCTCCTGCAGTCGGCGTCACTCCGTGTGTTTTGTGAGACGGCGGAGGACTTTGTGGATTGGAGTCAGAGATGTGGTGTAATGTTGGACTTGTGGGCTTGGGCAGCACTGGCTTGGGGAGTTTTCTTGATGTGCACTTACTCTCTATATTAAACGCTCTCGTATATACATAGGAGTCTCTGCAGGTTTGTTTCGCTAGTGTACCCAGATGAACACAAGTTCAGAGTCTCCGATGAAGGGGAAGTAATGATGTGGGCATAGCTGCAGTCTTCTAAGGCTTGAGTTAGACGGGAATGGGCATGCATTACTTCGGAAGTGAAGACTGGCTTCCAAGGGAGGTCACTCAAACTGGTAGGACGCAATCGCTTCTCAGCCTTGTAGCTGAGATCCAGTGCAGACTTGGTAGGACACTACCAGTTTCTCCGGCTTAGAATAAGGAGATTGAAAGCAAGGGAGAACTGTAGTGCCTTTTATAAAGGCACCCTGGGACATTACACACTTTCACTTCTGCATAATGCATGCCTGTTCTGAGCTAATTCAAGTGGGAGGGGTCTGAATAAGAGGGGCTGATTACAAGGAGACAAGGACCGTTGGGGCCTCATCGACTTTAGCTATTAAACTGTGTGACCCTTACTTGTAGTTTCAGTCCTTACCGCAATAGGTGGCGTAGTACTTGAAATACTTTAAGAAGAATAAATAAATGACTGAATGAAGGCATGCCTGTACTCATCAACACTAAGAAGGAGTTTAAAATGTGGCAAATCCTCAAAAACTGTCTCAAATTCCCTGCTCGAGGTGAAGGAAGCATGGAAGATAGGGGTCCTATAGTGAAGTGGGGTGAAGAAATGAGATGATGCCTGGCCATCAGACAGAATGACTTCTGGTGTCTTAGTGGCTTATTTTCAAACAAGCAGTCACTTAAGTGAGGCATCCACATGGAAGAAGCACACCGACATCTAGGATCCAAGCCTTGTCAATTATGTCATCCACATCTGAAGAAGGGAATAGTACCAGGGCTTACGTTGTGAGATTCGGGTGTGCAGAAGACTGTGGATGACAGCGGAAGCAAAATACATTTTTCAGGATCTACACAGGGAGTAAGCCTCTAGTCTAGTGATTTCTCTGTAACCATAATTTAGGGATGGGAACAGCATGGTTGTCAGGCAGAGAATATTGTAGAGACAATTAGAATAAAGTGAGACATCTGACTTGAATGGTTAAAGCTTTTCATTTGATCTCCCTTTTGATATACTTTGAGCTTGATCTGATTTTTTTTTTAAGGCCTCACTGCCCTCAGGTGGTGGGAGTAGGAGGCCCAGCCTTTGCTCCGTGGAGCTGGAATCGAACCTCCATCCCAGTGGGCCGCAGTTCCGCGCACAACCACTACACCACCGGGGCTCAGCCCCTGAGCTTGATCTGATTTTTAACATTTTCTTTAAAAAATCATTTTATTGGAGGCTCATACAACTCTTATGACAATCCATACATCAATGAAATCAAACACATCTGTACATACATTGCCCTAGACATTTCCTAGACATTTACTTTCTATTGAGCTCTGGGTATCAGCTCTTACCCCTAACTCATGATTTTTAATGTTTTCTGATTGTTTTCAAGTTGTGGATTTTCTCTGCTGTTTTTTGTTATTGTTGGTAACCCTCTTGACTTACTGTAGTGTTCTATGTTTGTTGGTATATGAATATTACCAACAGACATAGGACTGAGGGGATTTATAGAGATAATAACTAGAGTAAGGGTTCCTAGGAGGAACAGTGGGGGAATGGGGGAGGGAGGTGGTGGGAGGCTGATATCAAGGTGTAATAGAAGGGAGAAAATGTCTTGGAAGTGACTGTACAACACTACTTGATATGACCGCACTTTCCAGTGGTATGATGTTGGGATTATGTCCTAATAAAACCATTTGCAAGTGGAAAAGCCTCGCAAATTGCAGGAGTCTATAAATTATTATCACTAACCTTGAAGTTATTTTACAAGCAAACTCATTGCATAACTACCATCAAGTGGCTTCTGACTCACAGTAACCCACATAGGACAAAGTCTCATAAGGTTTCCAACACTGGATATCATGACAGAAGCAGACACCGCAGCATCTTTCACTGCGAATCCACAGGTGGGTCCAAATGGCTTCCATTTCGGTTAGCCACTGTGCCACCAGGATCTTTATAAAATACAACGCTTTATTGTTAGGTGTTGTCTGGTCAACTTCAGTTCACTGTGGCCCCAGGTATAACAGAGCTGAAACACTGCCTAGTTCTAAGTCACGCTCACAGTCTTTCCTATGTTTGAGCTGATTCTTGCAGCCAAACTACCGTGTTTCCCCGAAAATAAGACCTACCCATAAAATAAGCCCTAGCAGGATTTCTAAACATTTAGAAAGATAAGCCCGAGCCCCAAAATAAGACCTAGTGATGGGAGTGGCTACGCAGCGGATCTGCACAATCCATGCACTTCCTTGCGGAGTGGTGACAAAAGCGGGCAGCCCTTCTCCTTTGCCCCATCGTGAACTATCTGCAGACTCTTGAGGCTGCAATAAACAAGCCATTCAAAGACCATTTGTGCATGGAAATTGACAACTACATTGGCAATGGAATGACAAGAAATCAGCGTGGAAACTCTGTGAAACCTCACCTGCAAGAGGCCATGATTTGGGTGAGGAATTCGTGGTATAAAACCACTGACAGTATTGTGACCAATGCACTCTGAGCAGGTTGTATGCATCAGAGATGCTCATTTAATGAGAGCTCTTTTGCTTGACATGAGAGATTGGGGCCAATGGTTCTAAAGGAAATAGAATCACAAGAAATTCAGGATGGAATTCAAGATTTGGAGGCTTAATGATGATGTTTCAGAAGAAGACAACTTAGCTGTATTTGAATAAATGTAGATTGTTGTGCAGTACTTAAAAAGATAACAAATCTGAAAGTAAGTGCTAGCGTGGCTTCTTGAGGAAAAATAAATATAAGATCTTGTCTTTTTTTTTTTCAGGGAAACATGGTAATCCTTGTTAAGGATCTTCCACTTTTTCACTCACTCTACGGAGTATGATGTACCTCTCCAGGGACTAATCCCTTCTAGTAATGTCTAAAATACATGAAACAAAATCTTGCTGCCCTTCCGTCTAACGAATATTCTGGCTGCGCCTCCAAAATAGAGCTGTTCTTCTAGTATAGTCAGGATTCTTCACCAGCGCTATAATTTAAACACACCGTTCTTTCGTTGATCATCCTTACTGTGGCGGTCATGTGCTTATGTCAATTTCATGATTGAGATGTAGGGGTGGAGTCTAGCCTGTTAATCAGGAGATAGCCAGTGAGTAGCCAATGAGGCCTCTGTGTGGGCATGGCTTTCTCTTGATACATCTGGGAAATCTCGTGATATTTCCCTCGTGGAGATCAGAAGTTATCTCTCCAGTTGTTGGGAGTTAGTCTCAGAAAAGATTAATCATGGACAAGACAAGATGGCAGCATCTGAGGAGCCGGAGAAGCCACACAGCTTGGCCCTGATGGAGCCAGACCTCTGAAACTGGAGAGGTCCCGTGGAGGCCCCAGCCAGCGATGAGTTGCTTCTGCCATCACTGGATGCCGTTGATTCACACTGAATCCTGGAAGCAAGGAGCCATGGGGCGATCCCTGCCAGCACCCACTGACCCGTGACTTCATGAGTCGGAAGGAGATATTATAGACTGGTATCGGGCATATGGGTTAATATTGGACTTATGACTTTGAACTGGACTGGGTTGGGATGCTTTCTCAGTGTTCCATGCCTTTTGTATATAAACCCTTTCCTTATATCCATATGCGAGTCCATGAAATTTTTTCCTCTAGTCTCCCCGGACTGACACACTTACACACAGTCCAACTTTCACATGCACATGAGTCAGCTGAAACACCTGGCCTGGATCAGAAACACCTTAGTCCTCACAGTGGTATCTCTGTTCTTCAACACTTTAAAGAAGTCATTTGCATCAGATTAGCCCAATTAATTATGTTTGATTTCTCCACCGGTGCTGCCATCAGCAGTACTTGTAAGAGAAAGGCCTTGAAAAGGCCACTCTTTTCTCTATCTTCATCATGTAGTTGTTCTTTCATCCAGTTGTGAGGATCTGTGCCTTATGACACTGAATTGTAATTCATGCTGAAGACTGTACATAGTTTGGAATCGTCACCAGCAAATGTCTCAAATCCTTTTCACTTTTGGCTTGCAAGATTGTATCATCTACATATTACAGATTGCTAATGAGTTTTCCTCCAATCCTGACCCTGCCTTCTTCTTAACATAGTCCAGCCTCTTCTCTCATTTGCTCAGCATACAGTTCAAGTATGGTGGAAGGATGCAATCTGGACACACATACACCTTTCATGAGTTTAAACCCCAAAGTTTTATATGAAGCCCCTAACAAGAGGGATTCGTTTAGCTGCAAGAAAGAGCTAAAACATGGCAAAGATGGTGAGAATGACTCCGAATGAGGCAGTGTTCCAATCCTATTACACATGGGGCCGCCATGAGCTGAAATTGACTGGACAGCACTTCACAACTACATATTTTATAAAGATCCCTATTTGACTCTTGATCCATTTATAGTTTCATCATGCTTACAATTAAGTACTCTGACATTCCTTTTCTTCCCAATGTTACCTGTACAGCACAGTCCCATGCCTACACATAATCAAGAAAACACAGATAAACATGTTTTTTTAGATTCTCTGCTTTCAGCCAAGTTTCATCTGACATCAGCTATCTCCTCTTCTCAATCCTGCTTGGATTTTTCAGCAGTATCCTATTGATGTATTTCTGACACCATCCTTGAATCATCTTCAGAAAGTGTTTACATACAGGTGATATGATTTATGGTATTTTTATCATTCTGTCCTCTTGCGTATCTCTTTGGAGTGGTGGCAAATATGAATCTCAACCAATTGGTTGGCTCATAGCTCCCTTTCCAATGGCTTGACATAGACAAATGCTAGTTTACAGGTTTGCATCTGTTTCTCTTGGTATTCTGTTCCTGGAGTGCTTTGTGTGAGAAACTGAAGAACGGGAAGAGAGTGTACGCAGACAAATTCTTTAGTCTCATATTTTAAGAAGCCTGGGTAACCAGGATTATGGAGAAAGGCCACGCTGAGTTACAGATGAGTCCCAAACACATTCTTTTTTTTTTTTTCTGGGGGGAGGGGCATCACTGCCCTCAGGTGGTGGGAGTAGGAGGCCCAGCCTTTGCTCCGTGGAGCTGGAATCGAACCTCCATCCCAGTGGGCCGCAGTTCCACGCACAACCACTACACCACCGGGGCTCAACCCTCCCAATCACATTCTTTTTGTTTTGTTTTGGGGCATCACTACCTCTGGTGGTCATGGGAGCTACCCAGTGCTGCTCCTGAGAGCCACCACTGGATTTGGACTGCCAAGCCCTCGGGCCTGCCTCAGTCCCGCACTCAACCACTTATGCCACTGGGGCTCAGCCCCCAGTCACATTCTTATCACTAAAAATAACCCCCATAATATCCTCCTATAATAGGGTTACCTTCAGTTTACCTCTTACAAGCACATGGCCGATCACTATCTGGCTGTCAGCTTTATCTATAGGAGCAGACATGTTGCAATTGCTCTCCCTGCACAGGGGCCAGTCACTTCCTCATACCTGCTGTGGTAGTTGCAAAATTTCGTGTCCACTTAATAAAAGAATGAAGGAGTGGAGTTTAGCCTGTCAATCAGGTTGTAGCCAGAAGATGCTTCCTTGTGAGCATGACCTAATCATGAAGATTCTGGGAACTGCCTCTTTTTCTCTTCTGGGAGGCATATCTTATTCTCTCTGCTTCACATTCCTGTTGCCAAGCCCCATGGAGCCCCATGATGGCAGCCAGCGTCCTGGAAATGCTTCCACAACCATTGGATCCACAAGACTTTTCACCCACTGGTTTTTGATCTTCCTGCATTTGGCATCATTGCTCCGTGACTCTGAAGAGGAAGTTATGGACTAGTATTGGATTTATGGATTGTGGACTTCATCTGGAGTGGGCTGGAATGCTTTCTTAATATACAATTGCTCTGTGATATAAATGCCTCTCTTATACATATGTGAATGTCTCTGGATTTGTTTCTCTAGTCAACGCGAGATAACACACCTGACCCAGTACTGGTACTAGGTCATGCCTCCAATGAATGTAGGGGCCTCTAAGGATAGGGCACAGCCCACTTTGTTGCATATGTGATTATGTCTTCATACTACATACATACTGTTTATTATGAAAAGATGAGCACATGATTCTTCTCTTCAGCTATAACCCTTTCATTCTTATTTTTCAAATACAAGTCACCAGTGTTTAGTTATTTATGTGTGTAGCACACTATGACCTTGATCCTCAAGGAGAGTTCATCCTCCCCTCTTAGGTATCACAGTGTTTCTTTTGACAAACCTCCCATGTGCATGTATGATACAGGCTTGCAAAGATTCCTTTGTGTATTGGCTCTCCTCACAGAAATGTCCATTGTACCCACTCACTTGGCGTAGTTGCACAATAGTGGCGACAAGGCATTTAACTGACGTTGAAGGAACAAATGATTGGATTTTCCCTTAACAATAGCAAAGAAATACTCCATTTTAGTCTGTTCTATGAATGGCAATGAAATCTATGGCAGTGAGCTTTTTTGTTTTTGCTTTTCCATTTGCGGGCTTCTCCATAACTCACCTTCCATTCTCCACAGGCTATTTCTAACCTGCGCTGCTTCCTCAGACTTCCAGTAACAGACAATGACCCCCTCTCCTTCACAGGGTTTTGGTAGTAGGACCAAAAATACAACGTGAAAAAAGAATCAAGATTAATAATGATAGCACATTAAGCTACCCCCTTTATGATCCTGTGGTGAACTTTTGAAGAAGGATATGAATATTATTCATTTAATATCTATTCTAAATGTTAAAATGCCATACTACCTCCCAGCTCAAAACTACTAAGAGGGACGTTTTGTTTTTTTCTGATCCCTCCCCCTCCCACCCCACCCCTAACGAGCCAGAAAACGTAGAGTCGAAATGTAAATCTTCTCTGCTAGGCAGCTGTAGTTCTTCCTGGATGTATTCATGGTATTAATTTATTTATGAATCATCCTCCTAGCTTTGTACAGTTCAGAAAGTAGAACATATGGCAACTATTAATGAACTAAGTGAAAATAAATTTTTAATCGCTTTATTGGGGCCTGAAAATAAATTTCTTAATAAATCCAGGTTTACAGAATTAAATGAAAAAAGGGAAAGGACTTTGGTGATGGTTGTTCTTAAGAAAAGAAAGCTTGGAGATGCCGGGGATCGAACCCGGGGCCTCATACATGCGAAGCATGCGCTCTACCACTGAGCTACATCCCCTGATGGAGAACACTGCTTAGATAGAATCCCTGTCCTTTTAATAGCCGGAAATACTTCCTGTAATTACGTTAGCTAGCGGATAATTCCTCTCAGGATGACTTCCGCCTACAACTTCTGCCAAATGGAACGCAAGCAGCCCTGACCCTTCTTCTGTCCGGATACACAGGTCGCGCAGACCCCATCGTGCTAAGACAAGACACCGTTTGAATTACTTCAGCTCTGTGCCTCCCTCTCCGAGGCCCTCACACCCGATCTTTAGTAGCCAAAAGTGGAACCCCAGGTGGAAAGAACTAAGGTGTGGGAGACGTTATGCTAGCCAAAAGAACCTATAAAACACTATCCAAGTTCTTTAGGTCCAGAGGTTGCATCTTCGAGACTGTAGATTCCTCTTTACCTCACTCCAAAAAGCTATTCAGAGCACGAAAAGGTGCAAATCCGGGTCTGGCTGGTCTTTGTCCGTGCAAACCACTGCTCTCTCCCGCGCCCCCCCCCCCCCCGCCCCCGCCAGGCGACCTCCAGGCCGCGCTGATACCAGGAGCAGGTGCCCCTGAACTTAATGCATGGGGCTGGGGGTGGAGGGCAGAGAGAAACGGTTTTCCAAGGCGCGTTTCCTTGCGCCTCTCCTCGCCCCCTCTCTACTGGGTCCCTGGCTTTCGGGCTCCTCCTGCACTTCTGGGCGTGACCAGGTGCTCGTCGCTGGTTCCCACGAGCAGAGACTAAGCGCGGAAAGCGGCGGGAGCCAGGCGCGCCCCCGGGTGCGCAGCCTCCATGACGCAGAGTGGCCTGTGCTCAGAGGACGGAAAAGCGAAGGAAACCAGGGTTCGTGAGAGCTCGATTCGGGGTGACTCTTGGGGGGGGGGGGTGCTGCCTGCTGAGAGCGCGGAGGACCTGAACTGCTTTCCGAGGAAGATCTTCCCGCGAAGATCGGCCTTGCGCGGGGGTTGCAACTCAAGGCAAAGAGAACAAAACCCCGCGCGGCGGGTGGCGAACCGAGTGAAGTTCTCCTGGATTCCGTCTCACCTGGAGCCACAGGCTGCGTTCACCCAGGCGGCGGCCCAGAGCTCCTGAAAGTGATGACAAGCCTGCTTTGAGAACGATGACCACAGCAGATGTGCAAATGTGCTTTGCATGCAGTGGCTGGATGGATTGTGATACGAGTTGTATGAGCTTGCGATGGAAGTTGTATGAGCCCCCAATAAAATGATTTTTTTAAAAAGCGCTGTATGAGCCCCCAATAAAGTGTTTTTTTAAAAAAAGAGTTGTACGAGCCTCCAGTAAAATGGTTATTTTTTTAAGTAAAATTCTTAGGGTTAAAAAGAAAGTGAGGGGCTGAGCTCCGGTGGTGTAGTGGTTGTGCGCGGGACTGCGGCCCACTGGAATGGAGGTTCGATTCCAGCTCCCAGGAGCAAAGGCTGGGCCTCCTACTCCCACCACCTGAGGGCAGTGATGCCTAAAAAAAAAAAAAGAAAGTGAGGACAAGCAAGCATACCGTGATGAACCCGCGGGGCGCCTGTCTCCAGACGTGCTCTTTCCCATAGCCGGAGGCGCAAGTCAAAATTGAAAAGTGAACACGGAAAGGCGCAAACTTGTGGATGTATTTGAATGAAAGCATTGGCGAAGAC
The DNA here is from genome assembly GCA_004026705.1 of Nesogale talazaci. Classification (NCBI taxonomy): domain Eukaryota; kingdom Metazoa; phylum Chordata; class Mammalia; order Afrosoricida; family Tenrecidae; genus Nesogale; species Nesogale talazaci. The sequence goes on from PVJH01030722.1 coordinate 20,343, forward strand.
TATTAAAAAGTACTGTGAGCTCCCAGAGTTAAAAAACAAATCTGTCTTGGGGCTAGGCCAGCCAGAATACTCCTTCCCAGTGAGACTTCAACGTGCTTTCTTTGGATCTGTTCTGGGGAGATACCAGGCCCTGGAGAAGCAGGTCATGCTTGGTGAAGTCAAAGGGCAGGGAAATAAAGGAAGAGTCTTAAGGAGAAGGATTGACACGGTGGCTGCACCAATGGGCTGATTCAAGCTTAGCAGTTAAGAATGGTTCCACACTGCACACTGCTTCTTTCTGCCTTGCATGGGCCACGCTGACTTGATGGTCGCTAACAGCAGTTGATTTTGTTGATTCCGTCCAAGAACCAACTTTTTGCTGCCCTGATTCCTTTGTACTGTTCTCTTGTATTCCCAGACATTTAACTCTGTCCTGATTTTTATTATTTCTTTTATTTTGCTCTGTGAGGGCTTGTTCTGTTGACTCTGTTCTTGTAGCTGCAGATTTTGTGATAGCATGTCAGTCATAAGTCTCTCTTTTTCATATATGCATTAATCACTATCCAACTTCCTTTGATGGCTGCTTCTGTTGTATCTCATAGACTTGTATTGTGTTGTCATTCTCATTCGTTTCTAATTTCCTCTCTAACTTTGGTTATTATGCGTTTGCGTCGCAGAAGATTATCCCAATCGCTTGCTCTTGCTTTTCTGGTCATCCATTTTTTGATATCCAGCTTTATGGCATGGTAGTTCAAGAGTGACCTCTATGTGTTTGAATTTACTCAGGCTTGACTTGTGTCCAACCATGTGGTCTATTTTCAAAAATAGCCATGTACACTTGAAAAGAATATGTTTTTTTTTTGCATTTGGATGGGGAGCTCTACAAATGTCTATCAGGTCCAGTTCTCTGATTGTACTGTTTATGCCTGCAGTCTCATTGCTTTTCCGGTGACCTATCTTTCTCTGATAGTGGTGTATTAAAGTCACCTACCATGTTCGTCTAAGTAGACTAGAGAAACAAATTCATATACACTCATATATGTATGAAAAGAGGTTTATATACAAGAACATCTTGATATTGAGAAGATGTCCCAGCCCAGTCCAGATCCAATATTAACCCATATGTTTACAATTCTATAAAGTCCTCTTCAGACTCACAAACCATATGTAATGATACAGAATGCAAGAAAATCATAGGCCACTGGGAGGGAAGTCTTGTGGATCCAGTGGCATTGTGAGCATCTCAGGGCCAGCAGGGGGTCTCTACATGACTTCTTCAGGTCCAGGGCTCTTGTTGCCATCAGCATAGGTTCATATGTCCTCTCAGTAGAGAGTCTCTCAGGGAGTGAGCAGAGAGTATGTCTCCCGCCTCCAAGGAGGAAAATGCTGGCATTCCCAGAATTTTCAGGAGAAGGCCATGTCTACGCAGAGCACTCACTGGTTGTGATCCGATTGACAGACTAGACTCCATCCCTTTACTCTTAATCCTATCAAGTCCCAAGTTGACACCATATGATTTAACTACCACATCTACTATGATTATTGAGTCTGATTTCTGATTTCCGCTTTTGAATAGTTTGACATATTTTGCAGGTCTGGCTTATTGATTCCTGGTCGACTGATCCTTTGATCATTATATAGTGCCTATCCTTGTCTCTTGTTATTGTCTGCATCTGAGGTCAATTATTTCAGAGATTAGGATTAAAACTCCTGCTTTATTTTAAGTTGTCATTTGTCTGGTATGTTTTCCAACTATCTTTCATTTTTAGTCTTTTTTGTCTGCAAGTTAAATCTGTGTCTCTTGCAGGGAACAGATTTATGGGTTATGTTTTCTGAGCCAGTATGCAAACCTTTATCTTTTAATGGAAAAATTCAGGCCATTGACATTCAGAGTTATTACCATCATCTGCAGATTCATTGCTATCATCTTGTACCTTTTGTGTTGAGTGTTTTCCTATCTCCATTCATATCAGTGTTCTGGGTTTATGTGGGGAGCATCACTATTGCCTTTTTTTCTTTGAGGCAATGTTATCTTGGTAGTTGTTTTCAGCTTCAGACTTCTGGATTGAGTTGCACTATATAGTGATCTCCTACTTGTGCTTGATGGATGCTGGTCTTCTGGTCACAGTGAGTTGGCAAGGATTTTCTGCAGGGTTGAGTGTCTTATGGAGTTTTCTTTGAATTTTTCCTTGTCTGGGAAGACTCTTACCTCATGGTCTATCTTAATAGATAGTTTGGCAGGGTAGAAGATTCTCAGGTTAGCATTTTTTCTTTCAGCTTTTGGAAGATGTTGCTCCATTCTCTCCTCCTCTTCATGAATTCTGCTGATAGGTCTGAACGTATTCTTACCTTAGCACCATTATATGTGGCCACCTTTTTTCTCTTGCTGCTCTTAAAATTTTCTTTTTCCTCAAAGTTGGATAACTTAACTATTATGTGCCTTAGTAAGTTCTTCATGGGGTTAGTCTAACTGATATCCTCTCTGAATTCTGTATGAATATCTGACTCCCAACTTTCATTCGTTATGGTGGGGGAGTTTGATTTCAGGAAGTCCCTCAATAATTTAGCTGTTGACTTCTTCATTGTGTCTTGTCCTGGCAGAGCAATTGTTCTATTATTGTTACTCTCCATAGCATCTGTCATTGTTCTCAGATTTCCTCCCACCTCTTTGATTATCCTGTTTGACTGTCTTAGCTATTTGTTGTAGTCTGCCTGATTGTCTGCAGGATTGCTGGTATGATTCTCCACCTCTTCTAGTCTCTTAGTGAGGCTGGTTATCTTGTTTTTTTTTGCCCTGTTACCTCACCCATTAGTTCTTATACTTCTCTTTGGTGCATGCACCTCATCCCCTCCATAGTGTACTTCATCTCCTCTATCATTTTATCTGCATTGTTCTTTGCTTCCCTCATATTCTGTATTACTCCAAGCAACATTCTTAAGGTATCTTTCTGTGGCAGATCAACATTCGCTTCTTCTTTGAGTGTCATTAGGTTCAGAACTTTCTCCTCTGTTGTATTTTGTTTTTCTTGTTTTCTTGGTGAGAGTTTTGAGTTATGTTGTTGTCTGTGTGTCATTTTGAAAGAACTTGTCACCATATTCCCAGGAGACAATGGGCCCTGAGCTCTTTCTTTGTGAGACTGGACATACTAGTTTGTGGGACTATCTATGGTCTGCTATCGTGGTGGGTCAGACTCCTGTATAGGTGAGACGCCATGGCAATTCATTGGTGTGTCAGGCAGGGTTCTCTTACAGAAATAAAATTCAGGACACTAGTAACTATTTTTACACATTTATATATAAAGAGAAAAGTATACAAGACAAAAGGAGAAAAAGTTAACTATAATACAATACAGGTTGCTCAGTGCAACTCACTGGAAAAAGTTAACTATAATACAATACAGGTTGCTCAGTGCAACTTACTGGAGTCCTCTGTAGAGCAATCCAGGCTATTGGCCACAGGCAGCAAACGGCAGAGCAACAGTCACCAACTATCAGCCAGATGACAGAGTCCAACAGTCCCCAGCTCAAGAGATGTATATCTCAGGAACGTGGCGAAGCAGGGCTTGAAGGATCCTCAACTCACAGTAACACAGTCCACGGTTAGGTGTCCCACAGGCAGTGTTGCTTGGAGGTCGAGGCACAGGAAGAACAAGGCAGCTCTCTGGTCCGAAGATCCGGAAGCAAGCGAGCGAGGGGGCGGAACCTGCGAAGCCCCTCCCACATCCGCCCCTCAACTCATCCTGTGCGCTCATTGGCTGTGCCATCACAACAGATCCACCAATCGGTTGTGGCCATGTTGGCATAACAAACCTACCCATCACAATCCACCCCTTGCCAACATGGCACCTGTACACAATTTTTTACCCATATAGAATTTCTAGACATCAATGAAATCAAGCTTATACTTAACATTAAACATCTATCATACATATAAATGAGAACACACTGAGTTCAATTGTGGCTGATATATCATACATGAACAAAGGAAAAAAAATTCAATAGGCTAATAAACAGAAAATACATGAATAATCACAACCCTCGCTTCTGCAATTGATCACGTGGTCGTAATTGGTAGGTAGAACTACCTTCTTCTACTATCCATTCTGTATTACCTTTGCCCTCAGCAATCACTTCAGCTGGTTGTGGTTTTTTGCCTGGTGGGGTGACCCAGACCTTCAT
>PVJH01030723.1:0-24514 GCA_004026705.1 Nesogale talazaci
CTTTGTCCTGGGTACTTGTGGTGAGGTTCTGGGCCCCATGTGCCCTACTCTAAGAGGGGGATTGCACTTCCAGCAGGGCCTTGACCCATACTTGTTGTCTCCCATTCTGGGTAACACTCCACTTCCTCAGAGTGAAGCTCCAGGTCCATTCCAGGGTCCCTTCCTCAATGGGGCTGAATCATTCAATCGGGTTGAGCTGGTTCAAACCCCCACATGGGTAGGAGCTCCTTAAAAAGCTCTCAGCTGCGAGGTCAAGAACCTGGGAAGGAATAACCCCAGGGTTCAAATTCAAGGGTGAGACCACACTCTTGATTTCTCATTTCTTCCTCTTTTCACCACCCTAGCTTCCTCCTCCCTTTCTGGCTTCCTCCTCCTTTTCTTGCTCTCTCCCCTAGGCCTGGGTAGGGCTCTGCAAACTTCCCTAGACTACCAGACCCTCCCCTCCCTCCCCTCCCCAGCTCTCCCCTCAGTCGCTGCTTTAAGACCCTATGGCTGCCCACCTTCACCTTGAACCCACACCCTGCACCCACCCAGGGAACTAGATAACTTTTTTAAATGTTGTGTTTGTTGTCCCATTCACCCCTCCTTCCTAACTCTCTGTGCTTCATCCCTGGGGGAATGCTGACCTCTTCATCTTATCTGATTGGCCGTCCTAAGGAGAAAGGACCTCCCTGAAGTTATCGTGCCCCTTAGTACTCTGTCCACTGCTGGACCCAAAAGAGAAAGACCAGGCTATCTCTGAAAACCTGAGGGGCAGTTCTGCTACTGTGGGTCAGAGTCGATGACCCTTTAAGGTATTTTTTGTCTGGAAGTTGAGCCCAAGCTTGAGGCAGACTAAGAACCATAGTGGTCACTGCGCTTCTGCCAGTTTCTGGCCAGTAAACCAGACCCACCCACCAAACTAGCTCATTTTGCAAGGCAGGGGGTCTCTTTTGGCACCCTAGTCAAGTCAGTACTTAGCTTACAGCATATGTGTGTTCAGTAGGGGCTTAGTAGATGCTTGCTGGACAGGCCTCACCACCTGGCCACAAGGGCACTTTTCTCCTTTTAATCACTTTATTGGGGGGATTGATTGTACAGCTCTTATCACAATCTATACACATGTCCATTGTTTTAGGCACATTTGTATATATGTTGCTGTCATAATTGTCAAAACGTTTTCTTTCTACTTCAGCCTTTGATATCAGCTCATTTCCCCACCCTTCCCACCCTCCCCCACAACCCTTCATAATTTATATATATATATATATTTTCATTTTTAACCCTTCACCCACTTTTCTGTTGTCCATCCCCCAGGGAGTGGGTTAATGTATGTAGGTCATTGTGACAGGTTTCCCCTTCCTCCCGACCACCTTCCCCTGACCCTTCTACTCCCTCCCAATCACTACTCTGATTATTGGTCCTGAGGGGTTTATTTGTCCTGGATTTCCTGTGTTTCCAGCTCTTACCTGTACCCGTCCAGTCTACATGCTTTGGTCTAGCCAGATGTGTAAGGTAGAACTGGGTCAAGATAGTGGGGGGGGGGCATTAAAGAACTAGAGGAAAGTTGTATGTTTCATCGGTGCTACACTGCACCCTGACTCGCTTGTCTCTTCCTTGTGGGCACGTTTTCAGTGGGAAAACCAGCACGGTGCAGGATTCCTTTTCCATGCCTTGAGCTGCAATGCCAGATGGGTCCTGTGGGGGAGCCCCCATGGCCAGGGCCTGTGGAGTGGACTCTGGGTGCAGGTGGGAGCTTTCTGGAGGAGCTGAGTGTGGTCCAGCTCACAGAAGCTGGCCCTCAGAGCTGGGTGTTCCTGGTAGGCCAGTGCCATGCTGCCGGGCGGCGGGGTGGGGGGCGGTGGGGTGTGACCACAGACTGGGGTGGTGGGACCTTTTCAGCTAGGTGTTTGCATATTGAAGAACACAATTCAAACGAGGGTCAGGGACCATTTCCCACTCCCAAAGCAATCCTTTCTTGTGTAAAGTGAAGTCCTGTCCCATCCTTTTCCTAGCAGGGTCACTTTAGACACATTGGGACTTAACCTATCTGGCCTTGATTTTCTCATTTGTGAAATGGAGCTCTAAATAGCACACCCCTTTCACAAAATCATATTGTAACTTCATGTGGGTCTCAATTACAGCTTCTCGGATGCTGGTCAAAATCATGTTGTCTAGCATTCTCCTTCCTCTCAGTTACAAACCTTGGGGAAACATCGATTTCAGTTTATAGGTAGAAGAGGGCTTCACACAGACACAGACGAATGGAATAACAGGACAAGCTTAATCTGATAAAGGAACTTTTCCCCCCAGAACTCAGGCTAAAAAACGGCCAGTGTTGCTAGTCCACAGGGTGGATGTACCGTACTTCTTAAAAATTAAGTACTATGATTGGGGCTCTTACATTTCATCACAACCCATACTGTATTCATCCATTGTCACATATGCTGCCATCGTCATTTTCAAAGCATTCTCTTCCCACTTGAGGCCCTGATCTTGGCTCCTCACTTCTTCCCCCTCCCTCAGAAATCCTTGATAAGTTATAGATTATTCTTTTCCTATCTTACAAGTTTGAGTCTTGTGATCAATTCACCCTTTCTCCCCCCACCCTCCCCTAATCCTCTTGGGATCTTTCACAAACAGCATTGCCATTTACTGAACGGGTCGTGTCGGCTGAATGGTTTTAGTGTGTTTTTCGGTGGAGAATTTGGCCATACCGTGTGTGTGTGTGTGTGTGTGTGTGTGTGTGTGAGACAAGTCGGAATGAAAACACCCCCTTGAGGGCAGCCATTCTCGTAAAAACTGTTCTGTGTAAGCCCCAGGTGCTCATGGAGCTTTGTCCGAGTTGCCCCGAGAGAAAGCCAGGGAGGGCTGTCACTCCAGAGGCGGACACCCGCCTCCCCCTGCCCCTCCCCCTGCCCCTGCAGCCCCGCCCCCACCAGCCAACCACGAATGGGCGGCAACCCCGCTCTAGGTCACGCCCAATAACGCCAACCCATCACAGGCCCCGCTCCCGACGTCCTGCAAGACCCGCCCCTTCCAAATACAACTACCCAACCAGCCAGTACACCGGCGAGGCGCCGCCCTACCGCCAGCCCCCGGTTTCTGGGTCCCCGACGGTCATCGGCCCCGCCCCCTGGGGCACTCCTGGCCCACACTCAGAGGCCCCGCCCGCCGGGCCCCGCCTCCGTCAGGCCCGGCCCCGCCGGCCCGGGCGCCCAGTGCGTCTGCGCAGGCGTCTCAGGCTTGGAGGCCCGAGCGCCGCGGCTCTTTTGTTTCTTCGCCGGAGCCTGATCCTGACAAAACTGGGCCCCACACCCGCGCCCGCGCCCGCGCCCGGAGCCTCGGACGGACAACGGCGGCCGATCCGCCTGGCGCGGACCCCGAGCCCCGCTGACCGACCCCGGCCCGCCGACCTCCCCCTGCGCGCCCGCGGCCTGTCCGGCCTGGGCCTGCCCTCTCCGGCCGCCGCGGCCGCCCCGCTCGGAGCCCCCGGGGCGCGCGGCCCCGATCATGCGCACGCGCTCGGCCCCGTCGAGCCGACGGGGCGCCCGGTCCGGCCCGCGCGCCCCCCCGGCCTCCGCCTGAACGCCCGGCTCGGACCGCTAGCGCCCCCCGCCCGCCGCGCCCCCCGCCCGGCCCGCGCCATGGAGCCCGGCCGCGGCGGCATGGAGACCGTGGGCAAGTTCGAGTTCTCCCGCAAGGACCTCATTGGGCACGGGGCCTTCGCCGTGGTCTTCAAGGGCCGCCATCGGGAGGTGAGGCCGCGCCGGGCCCGGCGGGGTGCGGGGCCACCCGCGGGCCGCGGGGCCCGCCGTGCCGACCCACAGCGGCCTTCTCTTCCAGAAGCACGATCTGGAGGTGGCGGTCAAGTGCATCAACAAGAAGAACCTGGCCAAGTCGCAGACGCTGCTGGGCAAGGAGATCAAGATCCTCAAGGTGAGCCGGCGGCCGGGCGGCGGCGGGGGGTGGGCGCACCCCGGCCGGCCCTGAAACCTGGCCTCTGCCCTAGGAGCTGAAACATGAAAACATCGTCGCCCTGTACGACTTCCAGGTACGTGCCGGGCGCGGGGCGGGCGAGGCTCCCCCACCGCCGGCCAGCCCACCTGCCTGGGGCCTGGGTGGCTTCTCGGCACAGAGGCAGGAGATGCGGTTCTCGGGAGGGCTCCTGGGGACCCTCCCCACGCCTGGTGCCCGGCCGGGCCTTGCCTGCCTTAGGGGCCGTGGGGTATTCTCCCACCCGCCTCTGGCAGGCTGGCTGGGAAGGGGGGTGCCCGGCCAGAGCCCAGTTGGGGGCCTGCTGACAGCGAGCCTGACCCCGCCATGGCCCTCCCAGGCCCGTCTGACCCAGTGGCCGTGACCTGTGAGGCCGGCATCCCGTGCTGGCCGGGACAGCGGTGCTGCTGGCCCACCTGTCTGGGCAGGCTGTTTGTTGACACTGGCCGCCTTGCGTCAGCAGGCGGGGGAGGGGCCCCGGGAGAGGCCCTGCCAGCAGTTGGGCTGCTGCTGGCCTGGCTGTGGGAACAGGCAGCGGCGGGGACTGTGCAGCCCCCTTAGGCCTGGCCGGGGGCACCTTGGCCGGCTTGGTAAGCTGTGTCCAGGGCTTGGCCCAGCTTTGGGTCAGGGGCTGGGGACCCCGAGTGACCCGCGTGGGGACCTGGGATCTGAGGTGGCAGATCTTCAGGCCAAAGTGCTGACTAATGGTTTTGAAACCTGTTTACTGAGGCTACAGGGACCAGCCCCTGGCGAGGGGAAGTTCCCAGCCACCCGGCTGTGTTTTGGTGGCCGCCTCCCTCTTCACTGTCTCCTCCCCCTTCCCCACCTCTCACCCCCCCACCTTAGGAGCTTGGTTGTGGCCTCCAGGGGCTGATCATGCAGGAGGGGACTTGTGTGAAGGTCTGGGTCCTGTGTTGACAGCAGGTACCTGGAAACACAGGGACTGACCTGGGGACATGATGTTCTGTGAGCCAAGAGGACAGCCCCTCCCACTCCTCTCTGCCCCACCCCCCACCCCCAGCTTCCTCCTTCCTTTCCTCTCTTGCTTCCTCCTCTCCGGACCTTCCTCCCTTCCTTCAAAAGCCTCTGTGGGGCGCCCAGGCTGGGCCGGCCTGTGATGGTGCCGTGGGAACCCAGAGCTGAGAGCTCGGACGGCAGCCAGCTGGTTGTGGGGGCACCTCCATCCTTAAGTGTCCAGGGGACAGTCCCAGGCAGGGCTGGTCCCCCGCCCCCCGAAGGACTCTCCTGCCTTCCCCTTGGAGAGAAGTGTGCCTGGCCTGTTCTCCAGTGCTCGCTCCATCCCTGCCGGCCTTCCTGCACCTGGTTGTGGGTGCTGCCCACTTCCTCCTCTCAGAGGAAGTGCCCAGCGGTTCAGGTTCCAGGACCCAATGTTCCTAGTTGGTTCAGGCAGACAGACAAAGCACAAAGGATTTGCTTTAAAAGGCAGGGAATACAGGACTGGGCTTAAAAACCCGACATGACAGAATGGAGTGCCCCGTCTTTGTCAGGCTTGTATCTTGCTCTGACGCTGAGCCGGTGTTTCTAGGTCCCTTTGGGGTTGTTTGTAGGTAGGCAGAGGTGGAATTGAACCTTCCTCACCGTGTTTCACTCCTTTCCAAAATACATGGGGGGCGGGGGTGGGGGTGGGATGGCCTCAGAGAGAGTGGGAGAACGGAACTTAATTGTACTGACACTTTTTCCCCCACAGATTTTTGAAGTCCCCTGTATGTGTTGGAGAGGGTTGACCTCTTCCTCAGCCACAAATTGCCCTTTTCCCAATTGCCCTTTTCCCAGTACCTGTAAAGAAGTGACTAGATTTTTTTTTTTGTTTGGGCATCACTGCCCTCTGGTGGTGGGAGTAGGAGGCCCAGCCCCACTGGATTTGAACCTCCAACCCAGTGGGCTGCAGTCCCACGCACAACCACTACCACCGGGGCTCAGCCCAAGTGACTAGATTTTAACATTGGTAAAGCAGGACACCATTGACCGGGGAGGGGCTGTGTGTGTGTGTGTGTAGGTGTAGAGGAGGTATATTCCCTTTTCTCCCGCGGTTCCCTAGCTTGTCATGCATTCTTTCTAAAAATCGGGACTTTTTTTAAACGCCGAGGGACGAGGGGAAAATTGTTTAAAATCAGGACTGTCCCGCCAAAAGCGGGATGTCTGGTCACTTTACTTTAAGAAGGCACCCCCGCCCCGCCCCAGACTGTGGTCAACAGCCCAGACCCTGAAGCCAGGCGGTATGGGGAGCCAGCCCTGGTTCTCGAACTGAGGCCAGTCAGCCGCTCTGTGCAGCAGCAGCAGCAGAGAGGGGCGCCACGCACCGTTGGCTGGTTCTTCTGTCTTTGTCGTGGAGGCTGGTGTTTGCCAGCTCCGTCAGTGGACTGCGTGTTTCTAAGTGTCTTGATTCTTGCCACTCTTCCGTCTGCGTGAGGAGCTGCCCATCGTGGGCCAGAGAAGGCTGCTCACAAGCCTTAAAGACCCTGTCGCCCCTCCCTGAAGTGGCTGTAACTAGCATAGTGTGAGCTTCTGTCAGCACAGCTGACTTGGGCATGTCTCAAGATGACCGTCCTGCTCTCCCAGGCCTAGTGACTCTTGGGGTTTTTATATTGTTGCCCCTGTATACTCCCCCGCTTCCATGGATAGATTTGCAGTGAAGATAAATACACATGTACAGGTGCCGTCTGTCATGACAACCTATTTGTGAGTAAATGCCCCCCACCTCTGGCCTGTCCACTTTCATATCCACCTTCAGCATCTGCTCCTGGATCCCTGCTGCGGTGGGTTGTAGCAGTGTCTGTAGCAGTGTTTGCCTCTGTTACCGTGAACCCTTTCAAAGCTCCCCAGTGTCTTCTGCTGCCGTCATTTTTTTAACTAACCTCCCTCTTACTGTGTTCTGTTGTCCTTCCCCACTCCTCAAGCTAACAGACAGTGACCCCCACCACCATCAGTTTCATTTTGTGTAAAAACCTATTTATTTTTCATAACCGTAGCCTTGTACAATAGTTACCCTTTCTGTGCTTGACTTGTCACGCGGCACGATGTCTCCAAGGTGTTTTCCATATCCTTTGCGACACTTCACTGGTGTGGGTCCACCTTCATTCAGCCTGGCTTCCACTGCTGGGCGCTCAGTGTTCTGGTCTTGGTCGTTGTGAGCAGTGCTGTGGGGCGGGGACATGGGTGTGTGCAAACCTTTGACTCCTAGTTTCTCTAACAGGGATCCTCAAACTTTAAACAGGGGGCCTGGTCACCGTCCCTCAGACCATTGGAGGGCCGGGCTGTAGTTAAATAAACCCAACTCTGAACAAATTCACTGCGGGCCTGGCATGAGTCACCTGCTAAGCAGGACAGGCAGTGGTGACAAAAACACCTGCCGGGCCACAGTTTGAGGGCCCCCGCTCCAGGACTTATACCAAGTGCTGGATGATACGGTACTCCCACTCCCGTTCTTTGAAGGTGCGCTGGGCACTGTGGCCACCCCATTTTTCAGTCCGACCAGCAGAGCACGAGGGTCCAGACTCCCCACTCTCTTGCCAACGTTCTCTGACTTAGTGGTCGTTTCTGAACACACTGGCGCGAGGCCTTGCAGCTCTCAGAGACTTCATGGTGTTTTGCCTATTAAAATGGGAGCATTTTGTATTTTTCTTGCAGAGGTGTTGAAGTTTCCTCTTGGCAGCATCCCCCCCCCCCCCCCCCGCTGTCTGTGGGTTCGCAGTGATGGCGGTCCTGGTGTCTGTGTTGTCTCTGCTGTGTGTCTTGTTGGATGTGGTGTGTGGTGTTGATGCTGTGTGTGGGTCAGCGCCCTGAGCTTCATCTTAGGGTTTTTTCCCTTGTCATTTTTTTGCAGTTTTCCATATATCATACATAATCCACATATACAGTTCATTCAATCATATCAAAATTGTACGATCACTGTTTCACATGTTTTTTTTTGTTTTGGTTTGGGCATCACTGCTCTCCGGTGGTGGGAGTAGGAGGCCCAGCCCCACTGCTGGAATTGAACCTCCGTCCCAGTGGGCCGCAGTCCCGCGCACAACCACTACGCCACCGGGGCTCAGCCCCACATGTTTTTGATCCACCTGAGTTTGATGTATGGAGTAGGGTGTGGGTCTCACCTCACCCTTCTGCACACATTGATCAGTTTTGCCAGTATGCTTTGCTATGAACGCCCCCTTCCCCTTTTAATGAATGCGCCCAGACCTTTGTCAACCAGCCATCAAAGCTGCCCGTAGGCGGATGCATTTCCTTCTGGGTCCTGAGTTCCGTCTAATCGCCTGTGTGCCGGGCACTGTACCAGTACCAGGTGTGTAGGAGGTTTTGTGGTCGGGAAGTGCGGGGCCCTACCTCGTCTCTCACCCGGGCTCTCTTCTGTGGAAAGTTGGGCCTTCTTTTTCCCTGCCTCTCAGCAGACTGGTAAGACTGTGAATCTGGACCGATGCAGACTGCCTCGACTTTCTCCTGGGGAGCAGCTGGGGGGGCGCGTGTGAACCCGGATTTGGTTAGTAGTCAGACCCTCTTCCCTTTTTGTTGCTGCCCCGCTTGGCCCCTGTGACGCACCGGAGCCGACGTCCCTCAGCGTTGTTGTCCATCTGTGATGAGCAAAGGGCACCCTTTTGAGTAGCTCGTGTCCCCACCCACGGCAGCACAGTGTGGACTTGATGAGACTGCGAAGCTTCACGGGAGCAGATGGCCTCATTTCCCTCCGTCCAGTCAGCCATGGGTTTGAACCACCAGCCCTGTAGTTACTTAGCAGCCTAGCATTTACCCAACAGGTGCCATCAGGGCACCTTCCAGTTTTTCCTGAGCAGGCTGTTGATCTTTTTCTTTTTTCTAAAAAATAGTTTTGTTGGTATGTAGTTCACTAGTTTGACTAGGGGATCATACTAAGGTTTATGCAATCAACAGTTTCAGAACATTTTCTGCTTGTCCTCTTTGTTGTCAGCTCTTCATTTCCTCTATTCTCCCTTCCATGTCCCTAGGCAGTTATTAATCCAGCTACAGTCTATAGATCTACCTATTCCGCGTTTCATACACAGAAAAATGAGCTAAAACACAAACTGGAAGCAGATAAACCAAAAATCCCAACAATGGCTTGACCAGATGTTACTGTGAGGTGCCATGGGGTCAGCTTCGACGCACCTCCACCCTTTGCACACAGAACAACACCGCATGGTCCTGCACCCTCCGCCCGGCGGTACCCCTGCCTGAATCCAATGATGTGACCACTGTGTCCTCCCACTCCCTGAGGGTTTTCCTTCTGTCACTGCCCCTCCACCTTCCCACCCACGACGTGCTTCTCCAGGGACGGTCTCCCGACAATACATCCACAGTGTGGCCCATGAAGTCTTGTTCTTGCGTCTTAGGAACGCTCTGGCCACACTTCTTCCAAGACTGGGAAACTTACCCTTTCGGCAGTCCATGGCAGTCCCAACGTTCTCCATCACCACAATACAAATGCGTAGTTTTTTCTTCAGTCTTGAGAGTCACTTTAATGAACTTACATTCAGGTGAGGCAGTGGAGAGTGCCATGGCTTGGGTCGGACACACCTTAGTCCTCAAAATAACATCCTTGCTTCTTACCACTCTAAAGAGGTCTTGTGCGGTAGAGTTACATAGTACAGTTGGTCTTTTTATTTATTTTTTGATCTCAAGTGCTGCTTCCGTGAGCATTGGTTCCGGATCCGTTAGACAAAATCCTTGATAGCTTCAACCTTTTCTCCATTTTTCATGACAAAATATAGGAAAGCAATCAAAGAGAAAGGAAATACTAAAGCTCATTGCCGTTGAGTCGATGCCAACGCATACCGGCTCTGTAGAGGAGGGTAGAACTCTCCCCGAGTATTTCTGAGATACTTTGTGTGTGTGTGTGTGTGTGTGTGTGTGTAAGAAGCCCAGCCTTGCTCCTGGAGAGCTGCTGCTGGATTTGAACCGTCCTCGTGGGCCACAGTCCTGCACATAACCACTACGCCACCAGGGCTCAGCCGAGATAATTTTTTTTTGTGTGTGTGTGGGCATCACTGCTCTCCGGTGGTGGGAGTAGGAGGCCCAGCCCCACTGCTAGAATTGAACCTCCGTCCCAGTGGGCCGCAGTCCCGCGCACAACCACTATGCCAGCGGGGCTCAGCCCGAGACTAACTCTTGATGGGAGTACAAAGCCCTGTCTTTATCCAGCTCTGGGCAACTGGTGGTTTTGTACTGAAGCAACTTTCAAATGGGTCAAAGGGGAGATCTTAATAAGGTATTATATCTTAACCTAACTACATCTGCCATTATTTTTACAATCTCCTTGATAGCAAGGCTGTTCACATCCCTGTGCTGGGGGAATTCTGGAAGGCTCCCACTGTGTGGGGTGTGTTGGGCCCAGAGGCCAGACTTTATCTTTCTAGACTCCTGCTACATCTTTTATTTACTTTTCTGGTCTGGGGAGGAGCCCGGGCTGGGCGGTGCTTGGTTATTGAGCTGCTCACTAAAGGTCATCAGTTCAAACCCCCCCCCCCCCCCCCCCCCCCCCCCCCCCCCCCCCCCCCCACTGCCCAGCGGAGGCACACAGTGAAGAGTTAGTCTTGGAAGCCCTTGGGGGCTGTGTGTCAGCACGGACCAGGGGCAGTTAGTTAGTGGGGTTTTGTGGTGGTCTTGGGCTGGGAGGCACATGGTGCCCTGCAGGTCGTTGACTGCCTGGGCCAGGCTGTGCAGCAGCAGCAGCAGCAGCGCTGTCACATAGGAAGCGCTACGTCCTGACCCTCTGCCTTGAAGCAGCCTGGGGTGGGGGCTGTTCCAGAATGGTAGATCTGTATGGAAGCATACAGCCTCGTTTTTCAGTGGTTGAGCAGTCGGTAGTTTTAAACTGCTGACCCTTGCCGCCAGGACGTGCCATGTAGGTGCTGCACTTGGGGATTGGTCAGAACCGTATCAAGGGAAGAGCTCTTCGTTGGTGATGGGCTTCAGATCTTGCTCGAGTGGTTTTGTCTGCTGTGGACCTGTGCCACACACACCGCACCCCTAGCCTTCTCTGTTTGCTCTAATCACCGCAGAGTGCCTGGGAGCTGGGCTCCAGTGCCATTCTGTGTCCATCCACCCAAGGGGCCCAGGCGGCCCCGCCTCCCTGGCCTTCCTCACCGAGTGATGCCTGTGTGGTGTGCTGTGTCTGGACTTGCCCAAGCCCAGGAAAGTGGCTGCCCTGCACTCAGGCTCTGGGCTCTGCCGCCCAGCCAGGCCCTGCACAGTATGGCTAGGACCGTGGGTGTGATGTCCTTAGGTCTTGCTCCTCCTGAGGCCAGCATGCAGTCCGGCTGGTTTGCTGGGTGCTGACTCACCATGCTCTGCAGAGAGACACGGGTTTGTGGGGAGCCCTGATTCCTGGGAGCTGCAGCTGGGGGCAGAGCCCGGCTGCTCTTGGCTGAGGTCCTGATGGACACAGTGGTCTCTTCAGATGTGGAAGGAACCACCTCCCAGCGACAGGTGCCCACCAGGTGTGTCTGCCCTAAAGCTCCAGACTTCCTTGTAGCGCCCCTCCCCCAGCCCCCCCCAGCTCCAGGAGACTGTGCTTCTGCCACTCCGAGGAGGACCTCTTTCCCCCACACCTATCCCCACCCACCTGCTGCTTGATCCAGATGGAAGCCGCACTGCCCCAATGTCCTCCTTGGCCTCCTGGCTGACCCACCGCACTGACTCTAGGCCCCAGTGAAGAGTTGAGAAGGGGCTGGAGAGAGTCTGGGGACTCTCATGCCATTATTTCATGCCCAAGTCCCACAAGCTGATACTAAGCACACTGACTGCAGGTCACCCGGTGGGCCAGGAGGCCTCCTGGGCTCCTCGCCTTCTTCCCCCAGAGGGCGGGACCTTCCAGTGGGGTGGGGTTGGGGTGGAAGTCGCCCTGGCTTGCAGGCCTCTGGGACCAGGCACAAGGCCAACAGGAGCTCCTGGGGAAGCGCTGGGCTGGGCAGCCTTCCTTCCTGCCAGCCCCATTGCCCCCGACTCACCTTGTGACCCTGTGTCCCTGAACCATCTCCAAGGAACCGAGACGGAGGTCCTTTCTGGTCAAGTACAGACTGTAACTAACGACTCCCAAGTACAAAGGATCCGCCAGCAACTGGGGCTGTGCGGGCTGCGTGGCTGGCTCTACCCTTTGCTGTGCCCAGGGCACCGGCTCTGGAGTTGTTCATTGGGTCACTGCCCATCCACTGCGTCCAGCCTAGGGTTGCCAAGCCATGGGGGCTGGTGGGGTGAGGAGGCAGGCTCCTGAGGGCAGGCGTGGCGGCCTCTTACGTGTGCTAAGGCCTGTCTGGCTGCCGGCACAGCTATCCACTTGGACAGTTGCCTGTCCTTCTGGTGCCTGTGTTTGTCCAGTGAGTCAGGGGCTCCTACAAATGGGGTGACAACTTGTTGGCAGGCCTGGTTGAAAGCGGGGCAGCTGCTGCTGGCTTCCTGGGATCCGGGAAGGCATGTCATCTTCATGGCAGCCTCCCCTGCAGGCCCCCCCATGACTCCCTTCCAGGGGGAGGCCGCACGCGTGACTCCTGCTCGGGTCCTGGCACCAGGCACACTTCTTGTTCTCAGGGACACTGTCTTTGGAAGACCTGCCCAGGCCCCAGCTCCCAGGCAGGACCCCAGTGCTTCTCAGGATGCATGGGCCTGTGGGGAGTCTTTCTTTGGGGCTCCTGTCCCAGATGCTCAGGGTCCCTTGATGAGATGGGTCTCTCTGGGATGAGGCAGCTGGTGGTGCTTGGGCCAGACAGTGGGGACATGGATGAGACGCCCCCTCAGGTGGGGGTGGTACATGAGGGTGCTGGGGAACCAGCGGGCTTGGGAAGAGTGCAGGATCTTGGGGCAGTGAAAGTGCTGGAACCCGGAAAGGTGGGCAGACCTTGGACCTCATTCCTGCCCGGGGCACTGCTGCTGTACCCTTTCCCCTGAAAATTGTGCATGGGGAAAGGGGCCCTTGAGTCTCTGGATACCCACTGCCTTCCCCTCTCCCCCCCACCCCCATCTTCTGTGGGTGTTGCCACTGGTCCCTGTGCTTTCTGACCTGGGGGCGAATGGGTTCCTGGGTGGCCCTCTGGCTGGGTGACCGGGCCTCAGAGCCCACCTGTGGGTCAGGCGGGGCCTCTGTTCCCGGAGGGTTGTCTCTGTCTCCCCACTGGTTTGGGGGTCAGTTTTTCTGCCTTCTCTGCTTGTGAGTATGGCTGGCTTTCACTCCTGGTCTGTGCTGGTTGGAGTGCCACCCCCAATCTAGACCTTCCGCCTCACAGGCCCTGCCAGGCTCTGTCTCTGGGAGAGCAGCCCAGGCATGTCCCTTGGGATCTCTTGTAGCCACTGTGCCCTGCTACCACTGCCAGGCGTGGGCAGGGCCAGCAGGCCCCTGGCTACCCCTGGGCTTAGGAGGCCCCTGTACTGAGTATGGGATGGGCGCCTGGCCAGCCCTGTCCCACCTAGCCCTACTCAGGCCCGTGCCCAGCCCACACACCAGGGTTCCCGGGTAGCTCTCTGGGAGAAGAGAGGGCAGCTGGACCAGGGGCCTCTGGGGCACTGTTCCTGAGGTGGTGCCCCTGCCCCTCACCCTGTCTCCGTGCGTGTCTTCCAGGAAATGGCCAGTTCTGTCTACCTGGTCATGGAGGTGAGTTGCTCCTGAGAAGGGGGTGGGGAGGCAGGGCATGAGGCAGAGGGCTCAGCCAGGGGTAACCGCGCCCACGCTGTCTGCTCTCTCCTAGTATTGTAATGGCGGGGACCTGGCCGACTACCTGCACAGTAAGTGGGCCAGGCGGAGGATGGCGGGGCCGGAAGTGGGACGCCATTCCCACATGCCTGCAGGGGAGGGGACAGCCTGGGTTGGGGCCATGCGGGGTGGTGTGGGGATTTCCCACGGCTAGGGGGACCCGTGTGTCGGTGTGGAGCTGCACGGTGTGCGCATGCGTTTCCCGGCCGAGCAGCTGCGTGCCTCTCCCCGCAGCCATGCGCACGCTCAGCGAGGACACCATCCGGCTGTTCCTGCGGCAGATCGCGGGCGCCGTGCAGCTCCTGCACAGCAAGGGCGTCATCCACCGCGACCTCAAGCCGCAGAACATCCTGCTGTCCAACCCCGGCGGCCGCCGCGCCAACCCCAACAACATCCGCATCAAGATCGGTGTGCCCCGCCCCCAGGGCCGGGGGAGGGCGGGGGCCCGGGGCGCCGGGGGCCCGCCCTGACGTGCCTTTCTGTTCAGCCGACTTCGGGTTCGCGCGCTACCTGCAGAGTAACATGATGGCGGCCACGCTGTGCGGCTCCCCTATGTACATGGTGCGTCGGGGCCCCGGGGGGAGGGAGCGGCGCCCCGCGGGGGCTGAAGGCCGACACTGCCCCCTCAGGCCCCCGAGGTCATCATGTCCCAGCACTACGACGGCAAAGCGGACCTGTGGAGCATCGGCACCATCGTGTACCAGTGCCTGACGGGAAAGGCGCCCTTCCAGGTACGCGCCCACCCACCTGGCCCCCCGTGGGTGTCTGGAGACGGGGCCGCGGCAGGGCTCAGGCCCCCGTGGCCTCTGCACTCAAGATTCTGACCCTTGCAGGCCAGTAGCCCGCAGGACCTGCGCCTCTTCTACGAGAAGAACAAGACGCTGATCCCCGCGTAAGTGGCCCTCTGCGGCCGGGCAGGGGGGCTCCCTGGCAGAGCCCCACGTGTTGTGTTGATATTGCCTGTCCCACCCAGCATCCCCCGGGAGACTTCGCCCCACCTGAGACACCTGCTCCTGGCGCTGCTGCAGCGGAACCCCCGGGACCGCATGGACTTCGGTGCGGCCCCGCCCCTCCCTAGAGGGCAGTGGGAGTGGGGGGAGCCCGCGTCCCCGGATGCCAGGGGGGGAGGGGGGAGGGGGAAGGTGCACACACTTGGAGCATTGGGGGCGGACCCCTTATCCCAGGATAGCTGTGGGTGCATGGGGTGGGGACCACTCTTGGAATGTCCCCTTGTGTGGACAGCAGAGCCTGCAAGCCTGTGGGGTGGAGTTGGGGGCATGGGAGGTGGGATCCAACCCCTGAGCCCTCTTCTTTCACAGACGAGTTTTTCCATCACTCGTTCCTCGACGCAAACTCCTCCGTGAAGAAGTGTGAGTTCTCACTTGTGCCTGAGTCGTGGCCAGCAGAGAGGGGTGGGCTGCGCTCCTCTATCTGCTGTGCGGGTGGGGCTGGAGCTGTGACCCCTGTGGCTGCTGTCCAGCCTGGGTGATTTTGCTCAGAGCTTTCTTCCTGGGGCCCCGAGATCGCAGTGGGCATGACTGCTGTGGGAGGGGTGGGGGTTGGCGGCCCTGGCCAGGGCTCCTGGGGGTGCGTAGGAAGAATGACTGGTGCCCCCACAGCGCCCCCGGTGCCCGTGCCCTCGTGTCCCAGCTCTGGCTCCAGCTCCTCCAGCAGCTCCACCTCACACCTGGCCTCGCCCCCTGTGAGTTGCCACCCAGAATGGGGTCTCCCTGGGGCGTGGTCACTGGGAGGGTGTGCAGCTACTGCACAGGGAGCAGCAGAGAGGTGACCCTGGGGGCTCATAGGGTGGGGGCAGGGCCACTTCAGGGTCCTAGCTCACTGCCCACCTTGTCCAGTCCCTGGGGGACATGCAGCAACTGCAGAAGACGCTGACCTCACCAGCCGCCGTCGCCGCCGCCGCCTTCCTGCAAGGCTCCAGGGACTCGGGTGGCAGCAGCAAGGACTCCTCCTGCGACACCGATGACTTCGTCATGGTTCCAGCCCAGTTCCCAGGTGGGGCAGGGGCCGCCCCTCACGCTCTCCCTCCCAGTGGGTGAGAAGAGGGCAGGGGTGCTGGTGGGGGCTGGTGCCACCTCACCGTGTCCCTTACCACAGGTGACCTGGGGGCCGAGGCAGCTGGAGTCAAGCCCCCCCCAGATAACCTGCTGTGCAGTGGGTGAGGCCCCCCCCCCCCCCCGACCATGGGCCTGGGGGAAGGAGTGCCCTGGGGGGGAACGGCTCTGCCCCCTCAAGCTTCGGGGAAGGGTGAGGCGTCCCCCCTCTCAGCTTCCTGGGTTCCTCCATGCTGTTCTTGGGGGAAGGGGTAGCTTCAGGTCTGTGACACCTTTGGCTTGATCGTCCTGCCTGTGCCCTTTGTCCCCCACCCCCTAGGAGTTCCCTAGTGGCCTCTGTTGGCCTGGACAGCCATGGCCGGACCCCGTCCCCGCCTTACAGTGGCTCTCCCAGCCCCTCAGGGTGAGCGGCCCACCTGGGCAGCCCCAGTGGGTGGGGGCTGATGGGCCAGCAGGTCCTTGAGCCTGGGTCGCCTCACTTCCCTGCCTGGGGCGGGATTCTGGTGGGGGCACCCACACCAGACATTCTCTGAACCTGGATATGGTTCTCTGTCCCCAGCCGGGCCGGCCCCTCGGCCAGCAGGTACGGCGTCTCTGTCCCCATCCCGGTGCCCACACAGGTGCACAATTACCAGCGCATTGAGCAGAACCTGCAGTCCCCAGGCCAGCACGGGGCCCCCCGGTGAGTTGTGGGTGCCCGCAGCTCCCTATAGCAGCTCTGAAGTCTCGGCGGGCGGCGAAGGCACAGCGGGCCGGTGTGCTGATGGGTCAGTGTGGGTGCTCCTCTGCTGCCCACCCCCAGGTCCGCCACTGTCCGCAGGTCGGGTAGCACCAGCCCCAGAGGCTTCACCAGGGCCAGCCCCTCGCCCCCGTCCCACGCAGAGCACGGCAGCACCCTGGCCAGGAAGTTTCCCCTTGGTGGGGCTCGACCTTACACGCCTTCACCCCAAGGTGAGGCTGGTCTTGGGGCTCCCCGTGCTCGGGGCAGGGTGTTGTTCTCTCCAGCTCTGACCTGCCCTGCCCCTGTTCTGCTCCACAGTTGGAACCATCCCCGAGAGGCCGGGCCTGAGCAGAGGGCCTTCCCCACAAGGAGCCGAGATGAGGGGTGGCAAGTCCCCTCGGCCAGGTGCAGGGGCTCCCGCGGACCAGGGGCTAGACGGGGGCTTGCTGTGCAGCCTCCTGGGACCGGGGCTGACCCGAGCTGTCCTTCCTGCAGGCTCCTCTGCACCTGAACACTCTCCCCGCACCACCGGGCTGGGCTGCCGCCTGCACAGCGCCCCCAACCTCTCTGACCTGCACGGCGTGCGCCCCAAGCTGCCTAAGCCCCCCACGGACCCGCTGGGCACTGCCTTTGGCCCCCAGCAGGCCAGCCCCCCGCTGTCTGCCTGCCGTCCCCTGCGTGGCTCACCCAAATTCTCTGACTTCCTGCAGCGCAGCCCCCTGTCCCCCATCCTGGGCTCCCCTACCAAGGTAAGCGCTGCAGCACCATGGGGACCCCCTGCCCCTGCCCCTGCTGAAGACTGCCCGCCTGGGCCCCCCAGCTGGGCTCAGCCACTGCACTGTCTGGGCCGAGTAACCTTTCAGCCTCCAGGCTCCCAGGTTGTGGCCAGCCACTGCTAAGGGTCCCATCGGTGAGCGCCACCTACAGCCTTGTTCCCCACCCCCCACCCCCACCAGCCCCAGCCTGTGGCTGCTTCCCGACCCCAGATACTCATAAAACAGCATTCTCTGGCCCTGCGGGCAAGACAGTCAGCCTTTTCCTTGGGACCCCATTTGAACTTGGGACAATGGGCTTGTGAGCAGGTTGGGGCTGCCTTTTGGTGAGAGGCAGAGTGGGGTGCTTCAGGAAAGCAGACTGCCTGGTCCCCTGCCCACCCGTGCCTCCTCCCAGATGGCCTTGCTGCACCCACGGGGAGGGAACCACAGCCCTGGACCTGGTGGGGCACCAAGTTTCCTGAGGCCACACTGCACGGGGCGCTCACCCACCCTCCCTTCCCACGCAGGGCGGCCCTTCGTTTGACTTCCCAAAGACTCCCAGCTCTCAGAACCTGCTGGCCCTCTTGGCTCGGCAGGGCATGGTAGTGGCGCCCCCCCGGAACCGCACGCTCCCCGACCTCACGGAGGGGGGCCCCTTCCCAGCACAGCCATTGGGTCCTGGGCTCCGGCCCCCCGAGGAGGCTAAGGGCCCGTTTGGCAGGTGAGCTGAGCTGGGTGCCCCTGGGTGGAACTGGTGGGTGGCTGTGGGTGGTGAGGGCAACCTGTCCCTCTCACGCAGGTCTCTGAGTACCGGCCGACTCACTGACTTGCTCCTGAAGGCGGCCTTTGGCACCCAGGCTCCAGACTCGGGCAGCACCGACAGCCTGCAGGAGAAGCCCATGGAGATCGGTGGGTGCCTGGAGCCAGGCTGGGTCCCTGGGCACAGCTGCAGGCTCCCAGTGACCCTCAGCCCACCTCTCGCCCTCCCAGCACCCTCTGCTGGCCTTGGAGGGAACCTGCACCCTGGGTCGCGAGCAGGGGGTGCCAGCAGCCCTTCCCCTGTGGTGTTCACCGTGGGGTCGCCCCCCAGCGGGACCACGCCGCCTCAGGGCCAGGGCCCACGCACCCGCATGTTCTCAGGTGAGGCCTCCTCCTTGGCTCGGGGGCTGCGTGGGAGACTGGGTCTCTGTTCTCTTGAGTATTGTATGTATGTTGCGCTATAGCAGACCCCCTTCCCCTGTCTCTTAATGGTCTGGGTCCGTATTCTCCTTCCTTCCTCTTTGCCCCCCTTTGAGGTTTAATTGAAGTAATCGAAGGCAAGAAATTAAGTCAGACAAAAGTTTTGGGGTGCTCACTTCCATGGCGTCAGAAACCAGGCCCAGGCCGCAGGGTGGCATCCAAGCCCACGTAATCACCGGCAAGCACATGCGTGACAGACTCGGTGGGCTGTACCTTCACGCTGCAGGCCCCCAAGTGCTTGGAGGAGGAGTGACCTAACACACGGAGGGAGGGGGGAGGTGACTGTCCCCTGAGGGGGGAGATCAAGTAGATAAAGCTGATGGCAGTCCGCCACTGGCTTGTAAGAGGTCACTTTAAGGGAGCACTATTAGGGGAGGACATTTTGGGGATTTGAGTATCAATTATGAGAATGCGATTGGGGTTCATCTCTAAGTCACAAGTGTGAAGGCCTCCCTCCACCCAGAATCTTGGCCTCCCAGGCTTCTTAAATAGAATAAAGAATCTGTCCACATACACTCTCTTCCCGTTCACATTTCCCACACCCCTCCGCATCCCGGGTGCCTTCTCCCTGTGGTCCTGGGTCTGCATGCTCTTCCCCCCTAGGACTGCCCCTTCCTTCCCAGACCCCTCATGTGCCATCTCCCACAGTGGGCTCCTCAAGCTCCCTCAGCTCCGTGGGCTCCTGTTCTGGGCGCCACCTGCTGCCTGGGACCTGTAGCGAGGGCACCGCTGCTGAGCCCTCCTCCCTGGGACACGGCTGCAGCTTTGTTGACCCCCTCACGGCCAACCTAGAAGGGGTCGTCACCTTCGAGGCCCCCGACCTGCCGGAGGAGACCCTCATGGAGGTGAGAACTAGCGACAGGGCCAGGGGAGAGAGGGGGCTGCTGTCTGGCCAGTGCTGACCCCCAGCCCCACCCCCGTCCCAGCAAGAGCACACGGAGATGCTGCACAGCCTGCGCTTCACTCTGACCTTCGTCCAGCACGTGCTGGAGATCGCCGCCTTCAAGGGCAGTGCTGGCGAGGCCGGCGGCCCCGAGTCCCCGCTGCAGGAGAGCCTGGTGGCCGACCAGATCAGCCTGCTGAGCCGAGAGTGGAGGTGCGCAGGCAGGGGGGTGAGGGGGTGGGGCAGGGGCGGGGAGCAGACCCCCCTGACAGTCCCCTTCCTTCAGCTTTGCCGAACAGCTGGTGCTGTACCTTAAGGTGGCCGAGCTGCTCTCGGCAGGGCTGCAGACGGCCATTGACCAGATCCGAGCCGGCAAGCTCTGCCTCTCGTCCACCGTCAAGCAGGGTGAGCCGGGGGCGCAGGGGGTTCCCCAGAGCACAGACTCTGCTGTCGGGTGGGGGTGGGTGCTGGCCTCGGCCCCGAGCCGCAGACCAGGCCCCTGACCAATCCTGCTGGCCCACAGTGGTGCGGAAGCTGAACGAGCTGTACAAGCTGAGCGTGGTGTCCTGCCAGAGCCTGAGCCTGCGGCTGCAGCGCTTCTTCCTGGACAAGCAGCGGCTCATGGACCGAGTGCACAGCATCACGGCCGAGAAGCTCATCCTCAGCCACGCTGTGCAGACGGTGCGCCGGGTGGGCGCGGGCGCAGTTGGGCTAGGCAGAGCCAAGCTAGTCTCACGCACCCCATCCCACCCCGCCTCACCTCATCCTACCTCATCCCACCCCACCCCGCCAGGTGCAGTCGGCAGCGCTGGATGAGATGTTCCACCATCGAGAAGACTGTGTGCAGCGATACCACAAGGCTCTGCTGCTCATGGAGGGGCTGCAGCAGATGCTCAGCGACCAGGCTGACGTGGAAAACATTGCCAAGTGTGAGCACGCGGGCGTGGGGGCGGCATGGCCAAGTGCGAGCACAGGCCCTTCCTATGTAGCACACCCTCACTCAACGCTTCCCTTCCCTACAGGCAAGCTGTGCATCGAGCGGAGGCTCTCCGCCCTGCTGACGGGCCTCTGTGCCTGACCCCGGGCCCCGCACTGCAGGCGGCACACTGGCCTGCGGGCTCCACGACAGGGGACCTGCTGAGGGGCCTGGTCACGTGTGTGGGGCCTCGTCGTGGATTGCAGGACACCAGGGAAGGCCACCTGGACCTGCCAGCGATGGTGCTCAGTTGAGATTTGTGCAGTGAACGCTCACAATCTCAGAGCTTCCTCTGCATGCCCTTCCACTAGTGTGGACCGTCCAGGACCAGGGTGGGTCTGACTGTCCGAAGACAGTCAAAGCCAAAGCTGCTGCCCTGGGCCCCTGGCCGACCTCCTCGGCTCCGTTCCTCTCTGGGACCCCAAGCCCACCCACCAGCGTTGTAATCCACGAGCACTTTATACAGATAGAGCCTGGGCCAGAAGGACCGCCGGGGTGCGGCCTCTGTGCCTAGTGTTGCACTACAGGTGTGTACATAGCCATATACATACGTACATATATAAATAGCCCACGAGCGTCGAGCGTGCCCTTGGGTGAGGTGCCACTGTCCCCTGGGCCATCAGGGGCCAGATACTCAGCCCACCTCACACTTTAGTCCGAAGCACGTTTTGTTTCTCCTGTTGTTTCTAGTTCTTTTAACAGGAAAACCAATAGGGGTTGAGGGACATTTGGCAGAGGGAGGACAGACCTGGGGGGCAGGAGAGGTGGAAGGCCAGGGGAGGCTCTTGTCTCAACCACAGCAACTATTGGTGACCCAGAGACCTGGCCAAGTCACCTCCATCGTCCCCTGTTGACTGGTGTACAAAGTGTGTATATCTATGTATGTGTACATATATACACGGCTATTTTCTTCTCAATACTTGAAACGTTGCCTCTGTTCCTGGGTAGAGGAGCACCCGGCTGCCCGTTCCCTGGGGGCCGTCTGCTGCCCATGTGTGTTTACAGAGGACACCTGAGGGTCGTGTATTTCTAATAGCCTACCGAGGCACTCCATCCTGGTCCCTCCACAGATTGTGTGTGGTTTTTAAACCTGTTGGCTTTCCCTTGTGTCATACCTGTAACCAGAATAAACCTTTGGAATTATTGACATCTTGTGACTGCGTCTCAATCTTGGGTGGTGGTGGTACCCCACTCTTCTCACCGTGGGCGATCTGAACCAAAGCCCAGGCAGCACATCTGGGGAGGGAGGCCTGTAATCTAGAGGCACAGGATGGACTAGAAGTCAGCGCCTCTTAACTTGGCAGCTCCTCAGGACTTCGGCCCTGCCCTTACGGCTGCTCGAGGGAAGCCCCGCCCACTCGTTTAGCCCCGCCTGCCCGGGCCTGGCCTTCCCCTCTGCGAGCGTCAGCGAGGTCCCGCCTACAGTGCAACCCGCCGGTCTACAGCTCGCCTGTAGCACGCTCAGTCCCGCCGCTCCCATTGGCCGAGTCTCGGGAACGTGGGGACCTGCCCACTCACTCAGCCTATCCGCTCCCCAAGCCCCTGCTCCCCTCTGGAAGGCGCCCGGGTAGCCTGGGCCCCGCCCCCAGACCTCTGGCCCCGGCCCAAGCCCTCGCCGTGCCCGCCTAGCCCGGGGCTGCCGGGGGTCCGTTCCAAGCCACGCCCACAGACCGGTCGGCCCCTCCCCAAGCCCCGCCTCGCTCCCGGGTCCTCTGCAGTCAGCGAGGAGACTGGTCCAGCGCCGCGCCTTCGCCACCCGCGGGAGTTTTGTCCCCACTCGGCCGCCATTGAGCACTTGCTCCGCTTCCGCCTTCGCCCACGTGGTCCGGTTCCGGTTCAGTCCGCGGCGCCGTGAGTGGGGCTGGGCGGGGGCGCGTTCCCTCCTGTCCCGACGGTGCTTTCAGTGTCCCCGCTTTTTTCAGGACCCCGACCCAGCCTAGCGGGGGGCTCAGGGGAGGAGGGGGGGCTGTGAGAGGTCAGAGGTCAGCCCTAGGTCAGCTGTGGGCTCGGTAGCCGGGGGCACCGAGCAGGGCTGAGTTGGGCGAGGTTCTGAATTCTACAGCGCCTGGGACGGAGGTCTCAGGAGAGGTCGGGCGTGGGCGCGCGCCGTGTCCCCGCGCAGCCCGCCGGTGCATGGGAATCCCCGGGCTGCGGGTGGCGTCCGCGGCCCTGCGGAGCGTCCGCCGAGCCCGGGGCCTGGCACCGCACCGCTTCTGGTCCCGATGCCCTCGCTCGGAGCCCCTCTTGGGTTCTCCCTCAGCGGGGGGTAAACTGCTGCGGGCGTGCGCCTTCCCAGGCGGCCAGCCGCCGCCCGTAGGAGCGGGACCTGAGGACCGCAGCCACCGCCCATCACACCGAGCCACCTGTCCTTGCAGCCTGGCTCCCATGGCCCAGAACGAGAAGGCCCTAGTCGCCGGCGCGGGGGGTGTCAAGGAGGAGCCGGACAAGAAGACCCGGAACCGGCAGGGCAGAATCAGGATCTGGGAGGAAACGGACCAGAAGGTGAAGAAGCTTAAGACCAGTGAGGAGGAGGCCGAGGGGCAGAGCAAGAAGCTGCCCAAAAGGAAGGTGGTGCTGTTGCTGGCTTACTCGGGCAAGGGCTACCATGGCATGCAGGTAAGTCTAGTCCTGTGGCCTGGCTGCCCAGGGTGCAGCCGCAGGCCACCGCCACCGTTTCCTGGGCCCCCCAGGCAGGCATGTCCCTGCAGCCAGCCTCTTGTGTACTCCCCTCAGCGTTCACCCCAGAGGTACAAGTTGATTCTGACACACAGCCACACCCGTATAGAGCTGTGAGTTTCACAGTCTGTGAATCTTCCTCCCTCAGAAGGGCCGGTGGGCTTGACCGGGTGACCCTTTCGCTTGCAGCTGAGCACTAAAGGGCTGCACCACAAGCCTACGCCCTTGATGACAAAGCTCACTGGCACAGAGTCGGTTCTGACCCGTGACAACCGTGTAGGGCAGGGAAGAGCCGCCCCGTGGGTTTCTGAGACTTCAGGGGTAGAACACCTTCTCTTTCTTCGGAGCTGTGGCTGGCGCTCTTGAACTGCCCACCGTAATCAGGGCTCCGGTTCCTCTCCAGGACTGGCATGACCAGTGCCGGCCGCAGAAGCTGTCAGGTGGCGCCCTCATGTGGGTCAGGAGAGAACAGTCCCACTGGGAGAGAACAGCTATTTCTTCAGCAGGATTGCCAGAGCTTCTGCTGGTAGCTGGGGTACCTTGAACAGCCAACCCTGTAGTGAGCAGCGGAGCTCGGCATCTTCCCTGCCTTAGAGGCTGCAGACGCACAAGGTGTGCCAGGAGCCTGCAGCGGTGCCTGTGGTGGTTCTTTGCTGTGTGTTTTCCTTAAAGGTCTCAATGCCCAGCCCCTGCCGGGTGGCTTGCCTTTCCCTTTGTGGTCGGTCAGCTCTTGCTTCGTGTTGGCTGTGCCACAGCTGGGGTGGTGAGGAGGGCTATGCTCAGACCATTGACTGGGGGACGTGGCATCTGAGGGTGCCCGCCACTGTGGAAGCCGGGTCTGCCTCAGACCGTGGTCCCTGCCCCCCCCCCCCCACCCCGCCATGGTCCCCACAGGGCCTTATACCGTGAGCAGTTAGGTTTGCTCTGGGAAGCTTGGGTCGGATGGAAAGAAATCAGTCCTCCTCCTTCCAGAGGAACGTCGGGTCCTCGCAGTTCAGGACGATCGAGGACGACCTGGTGGCTGCCCTTGTCCGGTCGGGCTGCATCCCTGAGAGCCATGGGGAGGACATGAAGAAGATGTCTTTCCAGCGCTGTGCGCGCACAGACAAGGTACCACATGCTCCCAGCCTGCCTCAGTCAGTGCCAGGACAGACAGATTGGGTGGCCACAATGACAAACCACCCTAGTGCTTTTACACTTTCTTGGAACCCTGGTGGAGCAGTGGCAAGGTTTACAGTTCCAACCCATTACCCGCACCTCAGGAACAAGGTGAGGCTCTCTGCTTCTATAAAGAGTCACAGCCTCTTTTTTTTTTAATTTTTTTATTTAGGCATCCCTGCCCTCAGGTGGTGGGAGTAGGAGGCCCAGCCTTTGCTCTGTGGAGCTGGAATTGAACCTCCATCCCAGTGGGCTGCAGTCCTGCGCACAACCACTACGCCACCAAGGCTCAGCCCCCTCTCTGTAATTCTTTTTTTTGGGGGGCATCACTGCTCTCCGGTGGTGGGAGT
>PVJH01030724.1:0-24514 GCA_004026705.1 Nesogale talazaci
TAATAATCTTTAGCTCTTTGTTTGGTATTAACTACACAGAGGGAAAATTTTTCTAATATATGTCACAACATCATAGAATCTTAAAAACTTTATTATGAGCAAAATATTTTATTGTCAAAAGAAATAAAATACTATACTGTCACTTGAAATTCTAAAACTGAAAATCTACAAAGATCAGAGTATAGCAGTGATTTCCCAAAATAAAAGTGGGTGTTAAGGGGGTATAAGAAGTGAGTTCATTTCTATAGTTTTGAAAATTTGGCAATACATATTAGGATTAATTTGGCAAGAGTATTGATGTAATTGGCCTAAGTAAATCATACACTTGAAAATTATTCCATTAGCAAATAGTATTTTTGCAGATCACAGTTCAATGCCTAACCACCATGCGAGTTATTATTCTTATTTTCATCATAAATGTATTTTCTGTGACCAACCATGTATGACCCTGACTTGTAATTTTTGACATTTAATGAATAATGAGATTAGCAATTGTCTTTCTCCATAGTATTTCATAGATGTAAGCACTGCTACTCATGTACCAGTCTGTTGGTGATATTATTTAGGAACTACTTTGTTATGAAATAAGATAGACTAGTTCTTTTTTAATATTGGGAAGAAATCTTTGAAGTAAAGAAGTAAGAGATGAAATGGAAACTATTCTTTAAGTTGCTTAAATAATTCTCCAATAATTTACACACTTTACTTCACAGTATTTTCATTGTGCTCAGGTAAAGTAGCTTAACTTAATGGATTAGGGGTCATGATTAGATGGACAATGAAGTATGTCATATGTAACGGAATTTCTGCTCTTGGTTTCTTTTATATTCACCATAGATGCCTTTTTAAAATATACTCTTGACTGCGGCCCACTGGGATGGAGGTTCAATTCCGGCTCCCAGGAGCAAAGGCTGAGCCTCCTACTCCTACCACCTGAGGGCAGTGATGCCTAAAAAAACCAAAAAGAGCTAAAATATACTCTTAGTTTACAAAGTTTGCACTTCCAGTTAGTTGCCAATTTTGTGGTTCACTGGAGTGGGATTTTTCCCAACTTCAATACACATCAAGTAAAATTGACATAAACCAACCACATATACATAAATGAGTGACATACATCAATTGGCTGATTTCCTACCTTCATTAACTAAAGAAGTGAAAGATAGATTAATAAACATTTCCCATTTTATGATGCTAAAGTTACTCTAGGGTGATAAAAATATGTAATTTGATTAAAAATAATACAAAATATTTTACTTAAACAGAACTTTTTAATAAAAGTAGTATGATCATAAACCCATTGAAAAATAATGTGGAATAATGGAACAACATGAAAATTTGAAAAATGATAACCCTGAAAAATTGAAAGCATTTAAAAATGCATACCCCTGTGAATTTATAATATATGGATAGTATTAATTCCATTTAATTTCCTTCTAAGGAAGCAGTCCTTGAGCAGCTGGAAGTAAATATGAAATTGATAAAAATTTGTCTGAACTTTCAGATAAATTTGAACTTGTTTACAGTTTAGGAAGACTTATCTTTATCCTATACTTACAGCTATATCTATCTATATCTCTATATATCTGTAGATCACAATATAGACAGACACAGATAAACTCTTTCCATTATCCAGTCAATATTAGACACACAGTGCCTATTCTGTGGGTTTCTGAGACTTTCAGTGTTTACAGGATTAGAAAGGCTGATCTTCCTCGAGGGGCGTGGCTGGTCATTTCTAACTGCAGACTCTGAGGATCTCAGATGAACTCCAAACCACTAAAATACAAAGGCTTCTTGATAAATAGATAAATCATTAATAGAAGGTTGGAAAAGACACTGCTAGTGATTTATCCTACCATAATTGCTTTTAATACCAGTCTATATTTCTAGACTAACAGAAACCTACTATATTCAATTTATTATGCACAAATGAATTCAGAGATGAGATTTTTCTCATACACTGGTAAAAAAAATTGTTTTCTTGCGCTAAGACACTGATAGGAATATTTTATTATTTGTTAGTATTTATGGAAAATTGTGTGTGCCACTTAACCCTAACAATTTTGTGCAATTAAAATATTCTATAATTCTTCTATAATTATTTCCTTCATCTCACGGAGATGCTAAAAATCAAGCCATGGTATTATTTGAGAAGGATTTTAAAGCAGTCACATTTTTAAAATGTTTTAACAACCATTTATTATTTGTGAAAAATAAACTTTGAAAATATTTGCAGATAATTATGAATATAAACTATATAAAAGTATAGAATTAATAAATACAATTATAAGCAATGAAAATATGTTGGATTAAATTGATGGTAGAATAGAAAAGAAAATTAGAGTCCATGAAATTAAGGAGCAGTAAAAAGATTTACAAAATCCAGAACACAGAAAGTTAATCAAATATTAACCTAAAGGCACAAATAGTTTCAGTTGCCTCTAAAGCATCATTGTGGTATAGTGGATTACTCACTGGTCTGCTAGCTACAAGGTCAGTGGTTGAAACCCACCAACCACTTTGTGAGAGAAAGATGAGGCTATCTGCTTCTGTAAAGACGTAGTCTTAAACTCTTTATAGTGTTTCTCAGTTTTATTCTACTCTGTGGAAATGTGTTTGAATTTTTTGGTTAGTTAACTCTAGGATAAAAACAAAATAAATGAGAGTTTAATTTCAAAGGAAAGAGAATAGAATGAAAAAGTTCCAAGAAATATTTATAAAATGATTTACATTGGTTTAGATGCATAAGCATAAATATTTAGGATGATAAACTTATTATAATTAAGATAAATTGAAAAATAACAAAAGTAAAAATTTGGAGATAATAGAGAGAAAGATATGAGACTATGCATTTGAATGGCATTTTATTTCTTCATGAAAATATAACATAAGGAAATAACAATATTTTTCCATATCTGAAAGAAAACGTTTTTTAAAAAATTACTCCCAACACATGGTTGCAGACGCAGAGAGATTCTGTGAGGCTGGGGAGAGCCACCCTCTGAGCTCCTGAGATGGTAGCTCTGCCTTGAGGAGAAAGACAAGCTCTTTCTCCTTGGAGTGCTGGTCATAACTGCTGATCTTGGAGCTGACAGTTTTAACAAAAGCATACCCAGCAAAAGTACCGTATTCTTCAGGAATTAAAGGAAATGCATGCAATCACCAAAAAAGGAAACTTTGATATTTTTCTATTAATAATATGGTCAGAGAATAGTTAAGTATAACAGAGTACTTGCTTATTATATTGCTTACTGCAATACTTGCTTATCTGGGGGGAGGGGGCATTACTGCTCTCTGGTGGGAGTGGCGGGCCCAGCCTTGCTCCTGGAAAGCTGCTGCTGGATTTGAACTGCCAAGCCTGTTGGCCGCAGTCCCGCACTCAACCACTACACCATCGGGGCTCAGCCCAATATTTTTGAAGTAAAAATTGCAACATGTTGCTCCATGTACATAGAGAAAATCCTTGAGATTTTGCAATTAAGGATTTTGCAGTCCTTAATGATTGCAATTATTTAAAGGATGTATGTATAATAATGTTCTACAACTCACTCAGTGTTAGTCAATTTTAATGCCAGAAAAGTATGCTACATTTGTATTTTGTGGTAAAGAAACACAGACAACTATATGAAAATATGTATTGATTGCAGTTTAAAGAGCCAAATGAAGCCAAATCTCTTGAGTCAACTTGATTCCCACCTATGGACCTTAAATAGCATTTCTGAAACTTTATTGCATCCCCCCACCTTTGGCTTATTTGTTTTTACAAGAGTAGACAGCTTCATCTTTTTCCAACAGAGCAGCTAGTGGGTTTCAACAGCTGATCTTGTGGTTAACTGTTTAATGACTAACCCACAGTAGCATTTGGGCCCAATACTTTAAAAATAAAAATCTAAAAGTATATTTAAAGAAGTCAAAGGATGTTAAGGAAAGGGAAATCAAAGAACCAGGAAATATTTTATATAAATAATAATTATGTGACTAGTTCAATTATATTAGCAATTACTTTGAAGAAAATGGCTTAAAACATTCCAATTAAAGGACAGATATTGTTAGAGTGGATGGGGGAAAATAAAATAAAATAAAATAATAATCAGAAGAACCTTGACCCAAATAGACATTATCAAAATAAATATATTTCAAGTAAAATGGCTTGGGTAGTTTGAAAGATGATAAAAAAGATATAGCCTACAGCTGTTGAGAGAGAGAATAGGAGCTATAGAGAAGTTATGTCAACACAGAAGAATTTCAATAAAAAATAAATTAAAGAGGATATAACATAAAATCAAATTATCAATATACCAAGAAAAAACAATCATATATATATACATACACACACATATATAACAACAGAGTTCTAGTATCCATTCAATGCAAACATAAACAAACAGCTGAAAGAAGGTATAAGCAGTTTCACAATTTAACTCAGAGACTTTTAGTTCAGCAATTGATAAAACTACTAATAGAACTTCAATAACCCAATCAACTAAGATATTCTAATTGATATTTAATAAGCACACCACTCAACTTCAACATAATTCATACTATTTTTAAGCACTCAAGAAATATTTACCAAGATCAATCATATGATGGTATAAATGTGTGTGTGTCAGTCCGGGTAGACTAGAGGAACAAATTTCAAAGACATGCATATTGATATAAGGAAAAAGTTTATATACAAGAGAAACAGGACATTAAAAAAGCATCCCAATCCAGTCCAGTACAAAGTCATAATTCTGATATTAACCCATATGCCTGATATCAGTGTATAAAGTCTCTTTCTGAGTCATGAAATCACAGGTCAGTGGGTGCAGAGTCCTGGTGCTGGCAGGGGTCTCCCCATGGCTCCTCACTTCCAGGGCTCAGGGTCCATGAACAGCATGCCGCTCCAGCTTCAGAGGTCTGGCTCCATTAGTGCAAGGCCGTGTGGTCTCTCTGACAGCTCCTCCAGCTTCTCAGATGCTGCCAGCTTGTCCTTTTCATGATTGATCATCTCTGAGACTAGCTTCCAATAACTGTGGGACATCGCTTCTTATCTTTATGAGGGAAATATCGCGAGATTTCCCAGAAGTCTCAGGAGAAAGCCATGCCCACATAGAGGCCTCATTCGCTACTCAATGGCTATCTCCAGATAAACAGGCTAGACTTCACCCCTACATTTCAATCATAAAATTAACATAAGCACATGACTGCCAAAATGTCCTTTATATTTTCACTTATGTTTATTCCTAAATATACTATCTTTTTATTGGATACTGTAAGCAAAAAACACCATCTCCCGACAACTAAGCATTGATCTACCAAAAATGTATACTTCAGTGCCATTGACTTTATATAAATTCATAGCAGGCCATAGGACAAAGTACAATTTTGCCTGTGGGTTTCTGAGACTGTAACTTATTGAAAAAGTTAAAAGTTTCATCTTTCTTCATCACAGTAGTTAGTGGTCTCAAACTGTTGCCTTTGAGGTTCAGAGCCCAACACAAAACCACTACAGTACGAGGACTCCATAGACTAACAGGTAGAAATAGACATAGGGGAAGATTTATAGACAGTTCCATTTATATCAAGGAAGGGAT
This sequence comes from Nesogale talazaci, assembly GCA_004026705.1. Classification (NCBI taxonomy): domain Eukaryota; kingdom Metazoa; phylum Chordata; class Mammalia; order Afrosoricida; family Tenrecidae; genus Nesogale; species Nesogale talazaci. The sequence goes on from PVJH01030724.1 coordinate 5,577, forward strand.
TCATATAATTAGAAGCAGTGCAGTCCATCCCATTTCAAGTCCCTGAGTCAGATGTTAAGGTGGAGACATCATCTGACTCATCTAATTTCCAAGACTAACCAAGCCAGATGCTGGAAGATGAATCAGGAATCAGGAATATGAAGTGAGAATCATTCCCACAGGTTCATAGATGCAGAAGTGGATGGATCTAAGGGTAGATTTGTCAGGATTGTCACTGCAATATCTGATGGAACCAAGTTCAGCAGGTCAGATATGGCATCAGGTGTTGAGCTGCAGTTTGCTCCTAGGGTTGGCAAACAATATTTTAGGCAGTTGATTTAATTCCAAAGAGACAGATGTAAATGCACTAAATTAGGCTGTGTCTTCTAGAGAAACCACACAAGGGAACCCATATTTTTTTCTCTGCTAAGGCCAGATTGCTCCTTAAAGAAAAAAAAAATGGCCAGATTTATCTTATGCACTTTGGACATGAGTCAGGAAAGATTATCCCTGGAGAAGAATCTCATGCTTTGTAAAGTGGAGCCACAGCCCCAAAGAGGAAGACTTTCCAGGAGATGCCTAAGCAGTGGGCCCCAGCAGCGAAACAATTTTAAGGACGGCTGAGGGTTTGACAGTATTTTGTTCTATTGCATCTGCGAGTGTGCTGAGTTGGAATCAACTCAATGGCTCTTCCTTTCAAAGAGTCAGTTTTTTTCAGTTGATTTTTCCCATTATTTTTATTCTTTTGTTTTTTTTTCTCATCCTGATTTTTATTATTTCTTTTCTTTTGATATTCTAAGGATTATTCTCTTGGCTTTGTTCCAGCTGCTGAAGGTCTTGTGTAGGACGTCAACGAAGAGTCTCTCGTCCTTCTTCATGTGTGAAGACTCTCACCAGCCTTACCTTTATGAACCATTCCGTTGTAGTTTGTCAAGACAGATTTGTTTGCTCTTTTGGAAGTCTGTGATATTTTAATACTTTCAGCACAAAGACATAGATTATGCCTTTTTTCTTATCTAATATCCAACTTTCACATGCATATGAAGTGATTAAAAAAATACCAGTCTTTACTGGTGAACACTTTGCAGCAGGGTACTTTACCAGATTTACCCAATGCAATGCATCCTTTGATCTCTTGCGTGCTGTTTCCTTGTGCATTGGTTAGGGATACAAGCAAGGAAATCCATGAGAATTCCAATCTCTTCTTCCCAATCATGATGCTATCAATTGGTACAATTTGTGAGGGTTTGGGTCTTTTTTGCATTTAGTTGAAATGCATACTGAAGGATATGATCCTTGATCTTCATCAGCAAGGGCTTCAAATCCGTACTTTGAGGAAGCACTGTTGCTCCCTCCATATATGAAGGGCTAATTTTTTCCACTATGCTGGTGGCTCAGTTTTCTTCATATAATCCAGTTTCTCTGATTATTTTCTCAGTATATTGAGTAAATATGAAAAGAGGATATGACCCTAACACACACCTTTCTTTACTCTAAACAAGGCATTTTTCTTTGTTCTGTGTGCCGTACAGTCACTAAATCCCTATAGAAGTTTCACAAGAAGTTTCACAATGAAGTATTCAGGAATCCCCATTCTTCTTAATGCTTATCATCATTTGTTATAATTCACACACATATTTTTGCATAATTGTCATGACATCAGCTCTGACTCATGGCGACTTATGTGTAACAAATGGATATTTATCCAGATGGTTCCATTCTTATATTTCTTGAGATATTTCTTCTCATTATTGCAATCATCAATATCAATTCTTCTCATGACTAGGTCCCCTTGATTACAATGATGCTCCATTTCACAAAACATGATGTCCAGATTTAGTGACTATAAGTTCCTGAGGTAATGCCCCAAATAAGCATCTTGCTTCTATGTCCAGATCCTCTGGGTATATTGCTTCCAAATTGAACCTGTTTTTTTTTCTGGTAGCATATTCAATAATTTATAGTGATGTGGGATAAACATTGAGCTGAAACCTAGAGATCAGGGATTTAATTTCACCAGCAACTTTTCAGGAGAAAGATAAAGCGCTCCGTTTCTGTAAAGTTTTATATTCTCGTTAAATTACACAAAGCACTTATAAGTTGGAATTTATTCAATGGCAGTGGGTTTAATTTTTTGATTTGGTGCCAACACTGTGAATAAGAAATGGCCTTCCATGCCATTTACTGCAACCTATTTAAGGCACCAACATGGAGAGTTACTTGTTTTTTCCAAACTCTTAAATCGGTCTTGCTATAGTAATTAGCTTCTTTCTAGCTTTTACTTGGTATGTCTGATAATGGTAAGGAAGGCCGATGTATCTGACTTTCTATGCTTCTCTATTGCCTAGAGGCAGGGGTCAGATATGCCTCCATCTTCCATCCTTTTTAATTGATTCAGGCACCAAACAGACGGAAGACATGCTACTTCTATGCTGGGTTCAATAATTTGTTGCAATGGTCACACAGAATTTGCACACAATACCCAGGATTCAGGCAGGGGGCAGGGGAGGGCGGGGGGTTTCTAAGAAAGTTAATGGATTTCCACAAGTCAGGATCAGTGAGTAATCAAGGATACAGTCATTTGTCCTTAACGCCTCTTCTCAACCAGCGGATAAGTCCCTCTGATCCTCAGCCTCTCAGTCACCTGATTCGATCCCTGACCTCTGATTTTATGGACCAGAAAGGCGGTCTGTCACTCTGTCTCAGGGAACATACTCTTTATGCTACCCCTCTTGTTCAGTCCTATAGTCTCTGTGCAATAGTCTCTGATGTCTCTGCTCTCAGGTTCTGCTCCTTCAGAAAAAGTTCTTGAACACGCTCTCTTAGGCTTTCTCTCTGCCACAGCTGCTAACCCCCATATTAGCATTAAATATTCCCTATTTGCATAGTCCTACAGGACAATATGATTTCTCAAACACTTTAAGTAATATAATTACAAAGTGTGTCCATGATACCTCCAAAAACACTCTTAACTTGGGGTATAATTGTAATTTGCATTGTTTTGTTTTCCCCTTACGGCATTCTTTGTCAGACTAGCTGGGCTTTTGTTTGTTTTTGTTTGCTTGTTTGTTTTTAGTGGAAACTATCAACCTTCTCCATGATGTTTTTACTTTTTATCCTCATGCAGGAATCTTTAGGAGAGAAAAATACTACTCTCTTATAAGTAACTGGGAAGCTGAAAGTAATTTTGTAACTAGAGTACCTGTTATTCTATTCTCTTAAATTGTTTTAACTGAAATCATATATATTTTACAATGACTACTCATAGTAAAATATCTACCTCCTTGGTTGGCCCTAAACGTAATACTTGTTTCCTCAGAATTAGGGTGCTACCAAGACATGAACCTGTTTATTTTTCTTTATTTATTTGGGTTTTATTTATTTTTTGCTCTTATTCAGTTTGGTTTTTGAAATCCATTATAGGGAGCACAAACAGAGATTATAACAATCTGTAGTTCACAAAGACTGGTGTGTTTCATCCCTGTGGGCTTTGTTGCTTTCCTGCTAGGTGGCAGCTTTTTAACTACAAACACTTAAGACCCTCCAGAAGATATAACTTGGAATAGCCGGGTACTGTCAGCTTTCTTCACCACATTTGTTTATGAACCCATTTTGTCTTCAGTGATTGTGTCACGAAGGTGTGTATTACATAGTACCACATTGTTACAGCAGTTCTTGTACTGAGGTTAAGACCTAACTCAAGGCCCAAAGTCCATCTACTTCCTTGTTGTATGTGGGGGGGGGGGTAATAAGTGTAGAAATTATACTTATGCATATAATTTTTACTTCTTTCCTTCTGCCCTACTATCAGGTTTACCCATCAGTGAACTCTCAGTAAATCTTTTGGGGTGCATTTTGATTGATCAAACATAAACAGGAGTGCTACCCTATCCTCATGGCCAATTTCCGAATCCTTGTTATTTACCTGTCTGTCAATTGACTCGGAGCTCACCACCCCCCACCCCAATCTTCTCCCATTCCATGCCATCCTGGGACTGTCAGTCTGGGTTACTGACTCTTGGAGTTTTTTGTTCTGCATATCTTGTATAGATAGATACCAAACTAAGAGAGAAAGACGAACAAATAGTTCCAAGTATATCTGATATCCTGACCCAGACTGGATGAATATCTACTCTTTTAAAATGTGAGCAGGACTTGTTAACATACATCAGCCCAGTCCCCTTTTCTTTCAGTGTTCCATGCCCTGGCTCCTACTTACCTAATAATACTTATATCTAATTAGTCCTCTGAATTTGTATCTGAAAGACTCACATCTTACAAGTAATGCCTTTTGCTTTTCTTATAGACAGTGAAGTAGCGCTCTGATACCACCCAAGACCAAGCTGCTCTTTTAGACTTCAGTGTGGCCCCCTTGAGAATAATCCCCAATGAGTTCAGATGAGGTGTGTATCACTGCCCACCCCTTTACCCCCCAGTCAGTCATCTACAAATGGAATATCTCAGGGACCCTTGTTCCCAGTGCTGGTCTTTCCCATTGGTAGGTCAGACTAGCCCCTCTCACTTAATTGCATCTTCAGGGCTGTCCTCTACAGTACTATCATTTAGGGAGGGGATGTCATGTCTCAGGCTGAAGGGGCGCCTGCAGTCTTCTCTGTGAACAAGCTGTTCTGAGCAAGAGCTTCTCTTATCAGGGATCAGTGTACTGGAATGCGGTCTGTCTTCTTTCTCTCTCCCTTCCCTGTGAATGCATAAAAATACTCACCCCTTGAGTAGATTAGTGCCCTGCATCCCCATCGCCAGTTTGTTTGTTGTTTTGTTATTTTGTTTTTGTTTTCCCCACCCCTCTTGGCCCTAACATTAGACTGGGTAAACAAGAAAAACAAATACACAGAAACTCATATATGTATAAGAAAAGGGTTTATATAAAGGATAAGGGTATATTCAGAAAGTTTCCCAAACCAGTCCAATCCAAGTCCATATGTCCAACACAGCACATATGTCCAACATCAATCTACAATGTCCTCCTTAAGCTCATAAAACACACAATGATGCCAAGTGCAGGAGAATCACAGGAGAGTTGGTAGAAAGTATTTGAATCCAAGGGCTGTGTAAGCATGTCAGCACTGACAGAAGTCTTCACAGGGCTTCTCCAGCACCTAAGGATGCATCAGGGTAAGTCCATGTGACTTCTTCTTACAGCTGTATCACAGGAAGCGAGCCTTGCCTACTGAGGCAGAGAACTAGCTAAGGAAGTTGCACACTGCTCCAACCATCAGAGAGCAAGAGACAAGAGAACTAGAAAGGTGAGACTCACTGAGCCAGTGATCTCTCCGCCCTTCAATCAGTCCAACATTTATTGGCCAGGTTGTCCCTATAAACCTTAACTATCACAGGCTTTATAACAGTGGTTCTCAACCTTCCTAAAACCGCAATCCTTTAATACAGTCCCTCATGTTGTGGTCATTCACAGTAATAGAATTATTTGTGCTATAATTTTGCTACTGTTATGAATTGGGCGACCCCTGTGATCACAGACCAGTGGGTAGAAAGTCTTGTGGATCCAGTGGTAGTGTAAGTATCTCAGTGTAAGCAGGGTTCTCCATGAAGCTTCTCCAGTTCCCAGGGCTGTATCAGGGTAGGCCCATGTATGTGTCTTCTCCTCAAGATGTCTCACATGTACTCAGCCTTATCAGTAGAGAGTCTTCAAGGGACTGAGCAGAAAGAGACAGTGTCTCCTGCCTCCAAGAAGGAAAAGCAGGAGTTGCAAGAATTCTCAAGAGAAAGTCACACCCACACAGAGTTCTATGAGTGTTAGACGATATCTCATGGTTGCTTATTTGCACTTTCTGGTTGGCTAATCATCAGGAACATATTCTCATATGTGTATTAGTCATTTGAGGTTTCCTCCTTTGTGAAACTTCTGCTCAAGTCTACTGACCTCCTCGAAAGTAGGTTGTTTTATTTTTGTTTTTATTTTTTTTCCTGTTGCAGTCTTCCAGGATTCTATAGATTTTCGTACGGATGCTCTTTTTCTGATATGTCATTACTGCATATATTTTCCCAGTCTGTAGGCTCTCTTATTACTCTCTTGATGAAGTCTTTCAATGTTCACAGATGTTTTATTTTCAGTGTGTCCCATTTGTCCACTTTATCTTACTCTGGGTGTGAGTCCTTCCTTACATATGATATAGCTCTTGTATTCCCTAGGTGAAGGTTTTTGACTTTGTCCCAGTTTTCTCAATGATGATACTGACAGTGTGGGGTTTTCCCTTGATATCTGTGATCCACCGTGAATCTGCTCTTGTGTTGGAATGAGATAAGAGTCTTGCTTCATTCTTCTACAGGTTGATAGCCTGTTTTTACAGCACCTTTTGTTAAAAAGGGCCTCTATTTCTCATTTGGGGAAACTTATCAAATATTAGTTGTGTATATGCTGCTATTTTTATTTCTGGAGTTTCTGGTTGTCGCCACTGTTCTGAGTATTTATATTTATAACAATACCATGCTGTTTTTACAACTGTGACTGTATAAAGAGTCAAAGTGTATGAGCCCACCCTCTTTATTCTTCTTGAGGAGTTCTTTGCCAATTATAGGCTTCTTCCCTTTCCATTTGAAATTCATAGTCAGTTTTTTTTCATTTCTTGGAAGAATGCTGCTGGTATGTATTGAGAATAAATTGAATATATATAGTGCTGTAGGTAGGATTCACAAATTTACAATATTGAGTCTTTTACTCCATGGGCCTGGGATATTCTTCCATTTTTGAATACCCCCTCCTTAAAAATAATATTTCAGGCAACAAATATGCAAATGTGGGATGCATACAATTGATATATATATATATATATATATATATATATATATATATATATATCAAGATAAGTGCTGGGTGAACCCCCAATAAAATGATTTAAAAAATTATCAATGATTCATGAGGGAAGGGGGAGTGGGGAGTGGGTGGATAAAGGAGGAGCCAATACCAGGGACTGAAGTGGAAGATAGGTGTTTTGAGAATGATGATAGCATCAAAGGTAGAAATGTGCTTTCCATACAATGGATGTATGGATGGACTATGCTAAGAGTTTTGTGAGCCCCCAACAAAATGGCATAAAACAAAACAAAATAATAATGATATCCCACTGTTTTCCTCACACAGATTTGTTTTTTGCTAAGTATTTCCTAGTTTTTTATTCAATTTATGTTTGGCTATTGTAAAGGGTACTAACTTCTTGATCTCTTTTTTCTGCAATCACATCAGTTATATATAGCAATCCAATTGATTTCTGATTGTTGATCTTGTATCCTGCCACTCTACCACACTCCTCAATTGTTTCCAGCACTTCTATTCTGTAGCCTTTGGAATTCTCAATATATATAAAATTATGTCACTAGCAGAAAATGATAATTTCACTCTTCTTTCCCCAGAAGCATAGCTTTGACACTTTTATGTTGCCTTGTATTGTTAGCTACGACCTCCAGGTCAATGGTGAACAAAAGTAGGGATAGTTGTTTGGTTCTCCTTTTCAGTGGGGATGTTTTCATCTTTTTTCTGTTGATTATAATGCTGGCTATTACATTTCAATTTATAGCTTGTATTAATTGAGATAATTTCATTCTAGTCCTATCTTCTTTTGTATCTGCATTAGGGATGCATGTTGGATGCTTCAGATATTTTTCTGCATCTACTGATATTATCAGGGGGTTCTTTTCCTTGGCAATGCAGTGTATAAAGCTGATGGCTTTTTGGATGTTGAAACATGCTTGACCCTTAATTAGTCATGATTAACTATTCCTTTTATAACCATTTGTATTCTGTTGGTCAAAAAATTTTTAAGGAGCTTTGCATCATTGTTCATTACAGATATAAGCCTGTAGTTATCTATTCTTGTGGGATAGTTACCCAGCTTTGATATCAGTGCTAAACTAACTTCATAAAATGTGTTTGGGCTTTTAAAATTCTTTTTTATGTTATGGAAGATCTTGTGGAGAATTTGATGCCAGCTCTTCCCTGAATGCTGAATTCTCCTGTGACACCATCTGGGTCAGAGTTCATTTTCTTTTTTTAGTTGATAGGTCCTTGATAATCTTATCTAATTCTTTCTTTGCTATGGGTCATATAAAACCTGAGATAATCTGAGGAGAGATAGTTTTTCAAGGAATTTATCCATATCTTCCAAATTGAATTCACTGGAGTACAGTCCATCATAGTGCTCTGTAATAAGTCTTCTAATTTCATTAGGGTCTGTTGCAATTCCCCCTGAATTATCCGTCAACCTTGTTGTTGACATCTGCACCTTCCTACCTATTGTTAGGTCTATGTGGCAGTTCTATGATCTCCTATTAACTTGACCAAAGGAGTGGAATCTGACCTGTCAATCAGATCATAGCCAATAATGCCTGTGTGGTCAGGGCCTTCTGCTGAGTATGTCAGAAAGTCTTGTCTTCCTCCGTGGAGGTGAGACACACTTGCTCTGCTTCACTTTGCAGTTGACCATCCGCATGGGGCAATGCTAATTGTGGCCACAACCTTAGCCTTGGAAGAGCCATATGGAGACCCAAATCAGGACTGAGTGGCTTTCACCACTTCTGGATCCACAAGACTTTCCACCTACTGGCCTGTGATCTGCCTGCATTTGCCATCATTGCAAGTGTTGCATGAGTCTGAAGATGAATGCCTAGACTGGTATCAGACATGGGGTTAATATTGGACATATAGACTTGATCTGGACTGGGCTGAAATGTTTTCTTTATATACAATTATTCTTTGATATAAAGTTCTCTCATACATATATGTGTGCACTGAATTTGTTTTTCTAGTGAAGCTGTATTAACACAGTCTATCATTGGTTTGTCATTTTTTTATCCTTTCAAAGAACCAGCTTTTTACTGAATATACTTTTCTATAGTTTTATGCCTTCCCATTCATGTATATACACCCTGATTTTATCATTTATTTTCTTTTGTTGTTAGAAAGGATGATTCTGTCTGTTCTGTTCCAAGTGCTTCAGGTTTCATAATATTTTGTCAAACAAGTCTTTCTTCCTGCTCATCTGTGCATACGCTGATAATGACTGCCTTTGCTTTATCCCCATAGCTTTGAATTTGTGGTGTTCTCATTATCATTAATTTTTTTAAAAGTTCCTATTTTTCCACACCTTTGAAACATGTAAGTTATTCATCTTTCAATTATTTATCCTTATTATTTCATCTTTCATTTCCTGATATCCAACTTTACAGAATAGTGGTCATAGAAGGTAGTCTGAGTGACTTCTATATTTTTGAGTTTTCTCAAATTTGACATGTCTCCTATCATTTGGTCTACTTTAGAATGTGTGTCAGGTGAACTTGATAATAATGTGAGTTGTTTTGCCAATGCGTGGAAGATCTTCGGGCTCAGTCCCATGGGTGTCCTTTCTGCTTCCTGGATGATTGTCTGAGTCTCCTTCGTTAAAACTGGGGATGTTTTCTTCCAGTAATTTCCCTACTACTTTGGCTGTTGATTTTGTTATGTCTTGTTCTAGTATTCCAATTATTCAAAACACTGTTTCTTTTCATATAATTACTTATTGTTTTCTTCGGCTTCTTTGATAATCTTGCTTGATTGTTATTCACAATTTTTAAATTATGCTAGGTTATCTTCAAGCTTAGAAGATTCTCAAATTCTTCCTTTCTGTTGGTGAAGTCTCTTACTTTATTCATTGATTTATTGTATCTTGCCTTAACTCCTATGTTTTTCATTGGTATGTAGATTCAATCTTCTTTTTATTTCACCCCTTTTCTGTATTGATTTCCTCATACCCTGTATGAGTGTAAGTAGCAATCTGAAGAATTTTTACTGTGGAAGTTCAAAGTCTGCTCCTTCTGTGCAAGTTTCTAGGTTCAAGTTGTCCTCAGATATTGCATTTTGTTTTTCTTGCTTTCCTTGTAGTGGTTGCTGATGCATGTTGTTGTCTGCATCTCATTTTGCCCAAACTTGGTGCCATTCTTCCAGGAGTCCAAGAGCCATGTGTTTTCTCTCTCGGCTTTGGGGACAAGTAAGAATTATTCTAAAGACCTGGAACCTAGTGTATGTGGGATCAAGGTGCCTCTCTATGTCTGTGAGTTTTACTTGCTTCTTAGTCTGAATCATACATTTTGAGGGGCGTTTGGATAACCCTCTCAAGCAGTGTGTGTGAGGTGACATGGGAAGAAAATGTGGTTCTGGACAGACCAATCACATGCTGTACTGTGACATCAGATGATCACAGAGCACTGTGGAGCCTGGCATCCATGTTGTTCTCTGGTTACAAGGGTCCACTTGGTGCTGTGGCCTCCAAGATCCGCCTTGCACTATGTCTACCAGGATCCACAGGGTGTTGCAAGCCCAGGTGGCTGGGGTACCAGTTCATGAGGCCAGAAAGTTTTGGGGTATGTCAGTTTGGGGGATAGGAAGGATGAACTCCATGTCAAAGATCAGTCCACAGACTGGAGCAGATCCCTAGGGTGATGTGAGGCCCAATTGCAAGTTCTGGACTTCCCACACAGTCTCCCAGTCTCCAACCAGGTACTCTTGTGGAGCTTCCTAGGCATTTCCATCTATCTCAGTGTCCTCTTGCCCAGCTTTAGTCTTATTCTTTGGATATAATTTCCCTTTGTCACATACTCCTTTGTAAATTACCAACTCTTGAATCCTTTATTATGGATAAAGTGACCAGATTTTGACATTGCTAATGTGGGACACCATTAACCAGGATGGGTTGGGGTGGGGGTTTGGGGGTCAAGGGGGTATATTTTCTTCCCATTCTCCAGATGTTCCCTAGCTTGTCATGCAAAAGTGGGATGTCTTGTCACTTTATATATGAAGACTAATTTTTGTAATGTTTTTATGCTAATATTTTGTCACATTTTTGACATTTTAAAACCAATTTAAATTTTTCCCTGGTTTTGGGGTTTGTGTGAAATATATAACTGCTGCAAAGATTCATCATAGGCAGAAGAAATATAACTCCACCTTTTTTTAACTTTGCTACTTTGCTGCTGAGACAAAATACTTTAAAAAATATTCCAGAGCTGTAATGAATGGCAATTTATTTTCATTATAGTAGTAACTTTGACTTTTAATAATAATACTTAAGAATATTTGTCAAATTTCAAGCTATATTTAGTCTATAAAAATAATCAGGATAATCATAGTAAGATGATTTTTTAAAAAAGGAAACCAAATGGTTTGAAAACAACCGCCAATATCTTTTTATATTATTCAGTTGTTTTTCTGGACTATTAAAGCTTCCATCCATGAATACAAGAACAATTATGTGTTTTGAATAATTAAAAGAATCTGTTGCTTGTTGATTTTGGATTTGTTTTCCTGACATATTGAATTAAATATTCAGTTAGTGAATGACATATCGCATTTCTTCCCTGAAACATGGTAAATATGGCTTTTTCCTTGTGCACAGACCTTGTTTTCAACCAATTTTATAAGCTGTTCAGGATGAATGAATTTAAGAATAGATTATTGAAGATTTATAAACCATATACATTCACTGATTGTCTTCTGCAACAAAATAAATCTAGATTGTGGCTAATAAATATTTATAAATTAAAAACCTTTCTAGAATTTTAAACTTAGAAGCCATATGGTGACTAATCTCACTTCAACTTTCTTCTGACTTTGTTAGTTTGATGTTGTCCAGCTTACATTTTTCATAGTTATCACTGCCAATGAGTTATGGCATGCAATGTATGTACACTAGTGTGGTTTCCAACAAATTGCTAACTGATCTAATAACCACAACTAATTACTTCTGCATCTTATACAAATATATGTTTGTAATTTGTAACTATTATTAGAGAATTTGATAAGAATTTTTATCTTGTTTTATAGGTTTAGTCTTCATATTTAAACATTTCATTTAAAGTAAATGCAAAGTAATTGCTGAAAGAATTAATAGAATTATACACAATGCAATTTTATATATGTAAATTGTTTAGCATGATAAACATTTAAAAATAGTTTATGCGTCTTTGGTAGAATTTTACCATTTTATATAATGACATGATCGTCATTATAACATGGCAATGTATGTGAAGATAGATAATTTCATATAGGTCAATCTCTTTGAAGTCAAATATGTTGGTCTTTAACTCAGTCATATCATTATAATATTATCCTATTGTTTGTACATGACAAGATCTCAAAATATATTTTTAACAGAGTGGAGAAAACTGATGGCACTCAGTCACCAAAGAATAAAGTATCTGGGATCTTAAAGGCTTGAAGGTGAACAAGTGGCCATCTTGCACAGAAGCAGAAAAGTCCACATGGAAGAAGCATACCAACCTGTGTGGTTACGAGGGTTTGAAGGGAGCAGATATCGAACATCAAAGAGCAAGAATCACATCACTAAGAATGAATGGGAGAGCAGGGTGGGGACCTAAGAGGCCCACTTCTGGGCGATTGGACAACCTGTGTTGTTGGGAGGAGGAAGGCCAGTCAAGGTGCAGTGGGGTGGTGATGAAGCGTACAACTTTCCTCTAATTCCTGAAGGCTTTCTCCCCCGAACTATCATGGTCCCAATTCTACCTTGTAAAACCAGCTAGACTAGAGGAGGTACACTTGAAGAAATGGAAACTGGGAACCCAGGAGAGATGATCTTATCAGGGCCAGTGTGAGAATGGAGTTAACTGGTGGATGAGAAGAAGGTTGGGTAGAGAGATGGAGTCAACTACAAGGACCTACAAATAACCTCCTATCTGAAAGACAGACATCAGAGGAGTGGGCGAAGGAGATGTCAGGCAGTGGAAGATGTGGCAGAGTAATAATAATTTATAAAGTAATGAGGATTGGGGATGGGGTGGGGAACAAGGACAGAGGGAAAGAATGAGAAATTGATAACAAGAGCCCAAGCGGAAAAGCAGATATTTGGAGAATGATAACGGCATCAGGCATGTGAAGGTGCTTGGCACAGTATATGTAACTAGATATGGTGAAAAGTGATATAGGAGCCCCCAATAACATGATTTAAAGAAAAAAGGGGGGGGCTGAGCCCCAGTGGTATAGTGGTTCAGTGCGGAACTGTGGCCCACTGACTTGGCGGTTCAAATACAACAGCAATTCTCCAGGAGCAAGGCTGTACCTCCCACTCCCACAAGAGGGTAGTGATGCCTCCCCCACCCCAAAAAAAATAAGAGAAGAAAGATTGTACACTATCTCATAACCTTTCCCTAAATGACTTCTATAACTGAGGAAAAATAAAGACCTTCAAAACAAAAACAAAAATAAATACAAAACAAAACACCATCAATGCCACCATGTAAGACAGGGCTAGAATTGTCTCTGTGAGTTTCTGAACCTGTAACCTTGTGGGAGCAGGAAGTCTGGATTTTCTTTCAAATAGTGAAGAGTGATTTTGATCGGCTGACCTTACAGTTAGCAGGTCAGCTACTTCCCCTTGGAAGCTGAATGCATGAGGACCCTGCAGGACAGAGCATAACTGTGGGGTGGATTTCCATGACTGTAACTCTATAGGAGCAGAAAGCCTTTTTTTCCTCCCTCAGAGTAGCTCCTGGTTAAAAATTTATTTCCATGGGGATCAAAGGCCAGTGGGTAACCACTAAGTCACCAAGGTTCCTAGAAGGCCTTTATAAGAAAGAAATTATATGTGTGCTTACTGGGTCCCTAGTCTTCTTACTTTGTTTATTCTAATGTCACAATAAATGCAGTGTCTTCAGAGTATATCAAGTCTGAAACTCATATCTCAGAATTTTCTTCTTCACACAGTATTCAATAAACTTTTTGTGTGAATCGTGAAATGGAAAAGTAAAGAGTTAGCTTTTTAATCAACAATGAAAGAGAAAGTTTTGCCTCCTCTATGTCAATTGTACAGACATCAAGATTACCTAGATGTCAAATCAACATCACATCTTCATTTTTTAAACATCCTTGGGATCCCATTCTTTAGACTGTCTGCATGATTACACAGGCCCTTGTGAATCTCTGTGACAAAGGAAGACCAGGATATAACAGAATGAATTGCATGTTTAACATCAGAGCAAGAAATTGACCAACATAGGCAGCACCTTGATATCATGGACTACTGATTATTTTCTATTTATCTATCAGTATTAATTAGCTGTCATCAAGACCATATTGACTCAAGATGTATGTCAAAAAAGCACTATGGTCCATAAGGTTTTCCATGACTAATAATTTGGATATATAATCACCACCCTTTTCTTCTCAGGCATGCTGAGTGAATTCCTATTTTGGTTATCATATGAGTCCACTAATTACTTACACCAACTAAGCACTCAGTTTATTCCACATACTCAATTTATCTTTATGGATTTAGATGTACTCTCCATCTTCCAGTGTTTACACCCATTATTTGTCTCAAATGATCTGATTCTAAGTTCAATAAAATATAAATGCAATAGAAATCATACATAAATGACTTACTTTGGTCTGACAACTATGTACAGATGAGTTTCTATAGTAAAACCTACTTTTGTATTACTCATTTTGTTCCTTATTCCCTAATAAAACCCTGAAAGATATAGAACTTGCACAAAAGGTAATTCAAAGGGACTAGAACCTAGACTTGCTTCTTTTAATTTGTTCTGGGTTGTAAAGAATTATCTAATTATATTTTAAAGTATTGCTGTTATTATTGCTAGTTGTCATCTAGTAAACTCCAACTTTTATATGACGTGTATATGACATATATCACCTGGGCATTTTGTCATCCTCTGTCCCTTTGAGAGATTATGTCAACTCTTGCTGGCATTATGCCATGATGTCAATCCATCTAAGGGACCATTTTTCCTGTTTCCTCAGACTTTTTGCCATATGCCTTTTTCTTCCACATCAGTCCTGCCTGATGACATTTCCCAGGTAATTGTGATAGAATCATGTTTCTATGGAGCATTCTATCTATACTTAATTCATAAAAAAATACGGTTTTTTCTCTTCTGCAAGTCTCTAGTTTGTATATTTAATATTCTTTGTCAATACCACAATGAAAACACATCAGAATTTCTTTGGGTTTATGTTTCGACAGTTCAACATTCTCATGCATGAAAAAGACAAGGGGTTGGATCAGGTGAGCTTTAATCCTCAGATTAGCACCTTTGCTCTTCAACACTTTAAAGAGGCGTTTTGCAGCAGATTCCCCACTTCAACATGCCATTTGATTTATTGACTGCTGATTTTCAGTGTTATTGATTGTTGATCCAAATTAAAGGACATCTTTAAGAATTTCATATTATTCACCATGTTCATTCAGGATTTTTCTTGTTAAATTAAGGAATATTTTAATTTTCATCATGTTAAATCCATGCTTCAAGTTATATTTATTTTCAGCACAACAGGTTTTGTCACCTAATATTACATGTTATTAATGAGACTCTAAACTTGATGCCACATTCCCACATAATTCAAATTTTTTATTTGCTCAAAATGGTGATTGGATAATTAAGGTGAGGGAAGAAACACAACCATGCCACACAGTTTTCTGGTTTTAACTGCACATTGTCATCTTATTTTGTTCTAAATACTCCTTCATTTATGCATGCATTCCATATGAGTAATAATTATACAATGTCAATATTGTTGTATTTGTGATAGCTGCTAGATATTGTGACAAAAAAGATTTTTTGTTTTTTTAAAAATGATTTTAGTAGATATCTGTATTCAAGTACTACATAATATAAATACTTGAGTGATTTACAAATATCTCTACCTAAAGTTGAGGCATTTACCAAGACAAACAGGCCCTGAAACTTGATGAAGATCCATATATGCTGATTTTGATGAAGGTAAGCATATTGAATCCTAAAATCATCATGTGATATATTTGTTATTAAAAATAGCTGAGCATTCCTTATTTGGAGACTAGTCTTCTTTTGCTCCAAAAGCCAGTAAAGAATTGTGCTTAGATATTTAAATTGTAACAAAGTGTGAGACTTCACAATACCTGCCCTATCACTCTCTCTATTTCTGAATCTATTATCTGTCCTGATCCTGACTGGCCATCAATATCAATTCCAACATAGGAGAGGAATAAGCATTTAAAATTGCGTGTCCCCCTTGATTTTTATTGGAAGAAATCTTGGTGACATGTTAGGAAATGAATCCTAGTAGTAATTGGGAAGACTGAAGAAACATATGTTAAACTGTGCTGATTTTTATGCAAATTCTATAAACAAAGATTACATGCTCAACATATTATCATAAATGGCTGCTAATGGAACATATTATCATAAACATCTGCAAATTGTTTAAATGCTGTGCTTCAGTTACTTAAATTTAATCACAGATAACCTAAAATAAATCAGTGAACTACCAGAACTTCCTTGGTATATTGTGGAGTAAAATATATAAAGTCTTATACTATTTGGAATTCTAGAATGTATTTGCCTTATTGGAACTGTTTATTAGAATTCTCACTACATACGAACTACATCCTTTGATAGGATGAGAACACTTCCTCCACCAAATCTGTAAGAAATAAATATATGTAAGGCACTCTGAATTCTTAAAAGCTCTTGGTGGCCTTTCCTTGTAGGGAGAACCTAAAGAAGCTGCTTTGAAAGTTGGCACAAAGCTAGGTGCTGTTTTAAATTGTTTGTAGCCTTGCTGATCGGCTGCCTCAATTTTTGTTCTGTGATAGTAACAGGTCTGCAAATTCGTAAACTACCATGGGATTTTCTGATATCGCTTTTCTAAATACTGAGGCTGATGTGTGCTTACCTCCATAGTGAAGGGCATCAGCTTCTGAAATTTGTCACGCTGTTTGGATTGGAATTACTGAGCAAATTTGGATTCCAGTTTAAAATCACCGTGCCCTTAGTGGTTCTAGGTTTCCCTTTGACTCCTTCCATTTGTGTTCATTTTCGCTTTCCCTATAAAAGACTACACTAAAAAGGCAGATAGTCTTAACTGAGGCCTTACAAAAATGCAATTTGCAAAATTTTAATCCATATTACCTGTATATCATTAAGTTAAACACTAAGAAAATTTAAATACTAAACATAATGAAGTCCTTGTCCCAAAGAAGTGTTATCTGCTTGTTTAACCACTTGGAAAATTAAATCCTCACGTGTGTGTGTGTGTGTGTGTGTGTGCGCACGCGTTTGTGAGAGTTGTAAAGGTGAAATGACTCTACACTTTAGTTAGGAATATTTTACTTAAATTTTTTTTGTCTAAAAAATAAAAACCACAAAGCAGTTTCATTTCTATCATAGAGCCAACGTAGGTTCATTCAATTTTTCGATGGAAGAGAAAATATAAAATTTCCAAAGTATTAATCATCTAGGTTTCAGTGGTAGGTGGACATACATTCTCTCATGCATATCGCAGAAATACCATTTGTCAATTTAATCTGCTAATATAAATTTATACAAAGATGTATAGTCACACAGATATAAATATGTAAATATCTCTAGATAATCTATTAATTCATTTATATTTATAGAAGACTATATTTTAATATTCTTTACTCATTTCCTAAAATATTTTAAATATAATTTAAATTTAAAATATTAAAATTATTAAAAAGATGCTAGTTCACAAATTCATTGTATAAAACAAGTACAGGAGAAGTCAATTAATTAAAGTGACTGCTGTCTTAAAATTAAATGAATTCCTGACATCAATCTCTATTACTATGGCTGATGGTAAATTGTCAATTTCAAGGACTCTTTTTATGGGTCATAATTATTCAGATTTACCAGTTGTCTTTAAAAAATATTATCAAATAAGTTATCAACTTCTGTCTTGTAAATAATTGAGAGAGAATAGTTTTCAGCCAAGGTAGTATAAAGAATACAGGAATGTCTGACAAGGTAATATGTCCATGAAATCTAGCAGTCTTTCCTAGGCAATGAAAAAAATCTATTGTCTGCACCATATTCTTCACTATGTATATCTATGGACTTACAATTATTTTAAGAAAGGCTATATTGAAATATGCATCTGAAGTATGATTTCTTTATAGTGGAATTAGAATTTATATGAATTGAGATAATTTTGAAGCAGTGTTGTTGCAGTCAGGTACTTATATCATTTCAGGATTGGGAGTGTAGGGGTGGAGTCTAGCCTGTCAATCTGGAGATAGCCAATGAGTCCTCTGTGTGGGCATGACTTTCTCCAGAGGATTCTGGGAAATCTCATGGTATTTTTCGTCTCTTGGAGATGCTCTACAGACAAAAAAACAAAGGGGTCTCCCTGCGATACTTCCTGGAGGAGAAGCTACGTGAGCTTATCCTGATGGAACCAGACATCTGAAGCTGGAAAAGCCACATGGAGACTCGTGCCAGTGCTGAGATGCTTGAAAAGCCCCAGAGACATCTCTGTCAGTGCTGAGATATTTCAACCATCAATGAATACACAAGATTCTGTATCCACTAGTCTGTGATTGTCCTGGTGCCATTGCATGTGCTTCATGAGTCTGAAGAGGACTTATGGATTGGTATCAGACATATGGGTTAATATCAGACTTATGGACTTGGAAAGGACTGGTTTGGAAGTCTTTCTCAATATTCTGTTCCTCTAGAATATAAACCTCTCCCTTATAAACATATGTGTGTTTATGCATTTGTTTTTCAAGTCCATCCAGACTAACACAATTGTACTGTAGCACAAATTGGTAAGCAGTAAAAAGACAAATATTTTTTCTTTCTTTTGATTATAAAACTTTATTTTTTACCTTTTGAAAATTTCATCTTTCAAAAGTTTGTAGTTGAAGTTTTGGCATAAAAATATGCTATCTTTTATGTATAAAGTTTTCTACAGTAATATAAGAAAAAGGGACCTCTTTTGATTTTTACCTGTACTTCAAAACATCACAAGCATAAGAGAGAAACATGCACATGAAGGCAAATTTGCAACATTTTGTAATTTTTCAAACTTACACCAACCAAAGTAGAGATTAGAGCTCTAATAGTAACAAAATCTAATAAAATATTTAATATTGATGAGATTAATTTTAAACACTAACTAAGAAAAATGTGGTTTT
>PVJH01030725.1:0-24517 GCA_004026705.1 Nesogale talazaci
GCCTCTACTCCCACCGCCGGAGCACAGTGATGCCCAAAAAAAACGAAACAAAAAAAAAAAGCCCCATATTGCCAGAGATCGTGTCACAAGATGAGCTCCTCTGTCAGAAGGCACTCAAAACATAAGTGCAGAAGAGCTGCCTTTTCAGAGTAGAACCAAACATAATAATGTGAATTACAATAAAACCTGCGGGGAGGGGCTGAGCCCCGGTGGCACAGTGGTTGTGCGCGGGACTGCGGCCCACTGAGACGGAGGTTCAATTCCAGCAGTGGGGCTGGGCCTCCTACTCCCACCACCATAGAGCAGTGATGCCCACACACACAAAAAAAAGATACTGTACCTTCAGTTGTATCTTCTGTACAGTGCCATCTGTTAAATTTGAGCAAATAATCAGAGAAACGGGATTGTATTAAGAAGAATGTGGCATCAGGATTGGATACAGGCAGATGAGACAAGCTTGCTGAAAGTGAAGAGAATTTGAAGCACTCGCTAATGAAGATCAAGGATTGCAGCCTTCCATATGGATTACAACATAACGCATTAGAAGACCGAAATCCCCACAAATAGATCAATAGGTATGGCATCGTGATAAATGGAAGAAAGTTGTACACGGATCCACAATCAAGCCTCAGGAAAGCAAGCGTCAAGAGATCAAATGGTACATTACATTAGGTAGACCTACTGGAGAAGACCTCTTTAGAGTATTGAAGAGTAAAGATGTTACGTGGAAGACAAGGTATGCCCAGACCCAAGCCATGGTATTTTCAATTGCTGTGTCATCTGCATATGCAGGTTGGACATTGAATAAGGAAGACTGTTGCAGAATCAATGCATTTGTTTGTGGTGCTGGAGAAGACTATTGAAAGCAGCATGGACTGCTAAAAGGATAAACACTCTGTCTTGAAAGGAGTATGACAAGAGTGTTCCTTAAAGACAAGGACGACGAAGCTCTGTGTTACATATTTGGGACATTTTGTCAGGAGAGACCAGTCCCTGGAGAAGAACACCATGCTTTGTAAAACATAGGGAGGGACAGCAAAAAAGAGGAAGGCCCTCCAGGAGATAGCTGAACAATGGGCTCAGGCCTGGGGACAACGAGGGGGGTGACACAGGACTAGGACCACCAGGGATTCGCTCTGTTGGGCATATGGTCGCTAAGGGCTGGAAAATACCTGTGGGCACCAAACCACAGCCATCTGCTCAATTTTCCTTGGAATTTAGGATAAGAAAAAACTTCAATTCCTTTTGTCTTTGTTGTTGTTGTTGTTGTTCTGGTAATACTGTTCCCTTTGACTCTAAGGAAACACAGAATTTTAGTTATATCTCAACTCTTTTGTAATTATATGGGTCCTTAGACTTCTTTATTTGCATCTAAGTTTTTCCTATCCCTGCCTCTTTTGTTATTTGTATTATCATGGTCTTTATTTCTATGTTATAATTACCATATGTTTCTTATTTTACGGCGTCACAAAACTTTTGGGAAATATAGTCAAACACAACAGTAGTGATACCTAGAAGGCACTCAATAAATATTGGTTGTATTCACTCAGTCAAGAGAATTGTAAAATAATAAATCTAAAGGTTTATTTGATAGTGAAAGGATTTAGAAACACTATTGTAAAATCTAGATAGCCTGTAAGGTCTGCTTTGTGATTTATTTCACTATTGTTCCCTTGAATCGGCCTCTAGCTTGCTTTTTGTTTTGCTTGTTATAGCTTTACCTTGCCTCGTCAATAGATTGTAAATTCAAAGAAAATAGTTATAAAATACCTGGTCATGCTACATAAAGTTCTGTAACCTCAGAAAATACTAGTGATTGATTGGGACAACTGCTAGCAAAAAAAAAAAAAACAAAAAAACAAAGTCCATTGTCATCATCCCATAGGGATTCCAAGGCTGTACATCTTCACAGAAACATGACTGCCACACCATGCACCTGTGAAGCTGCAGGCGGGTTTGAACTGCTCATCTTTCCATTAGCAGCTGAGCATTTAAAAACTACAAACCCAGGGCTTAGAAGAACTATAGAGAACCACAAATTGCTTCAGCAACGTAAAGATACAAAGTAAGAAGGACTGCCCTGCTTTTGATGTAAATATATATAACCTGTTTGACAAATGAGACATAGAAAAAAGATCTCCTTCCCTAAAATGTATGACGCTGGCCCTTATTTACACACACACACACACACACACACACACACACACACACAAATCATCTATTTCCCCCCCCCCCAAAAAAAAAATCATCTAGCCATCAAGTATAATCCAGCTCACAGTGACTGTAGAGGACAGAGCAGAACTCCCCCCTCTGAGTTTTGAAGGCTGTAAATATTCCCAGCGCAGAAAGCCTCATCCTTCACCTGCTCAATGGCTCATGGACTGAAAATGCTGGCCTTGCAGTGAGCAGGCCAATGCATAACAAACTAGGCCATCAAGGCTCTTTGAGCCAGAGCAGTCACATGCATACTTCTGTCAAGAAGGTTGAATCTTAAAAATTAATGACACAAAGAATTTAAATTTTTAAGAAGCCATAGATTTTGTGCCAGCTGGAACCCTGCAAAGCTGCCCCTCCCACTGGTGCTCAGCAGAGGATGTCTCTGGTCCACTCCTGCCCTCACACCTCAGGGGACACTGATGCTTTTCCCCAAGTGCATTTGGACAAGGTGGTTGAGTCCAGGCCGTGGAAAAGCAAACGTGACTGGATTCAAGGAGGAAAATTCACAGCTTCTCAATGCCTTCCAGCTGGACATGAGAGACGTGAGGAACTGCTGGAGCTCTCAGGGACTAGAAACTTCCCCAGGGCACTTAGGGGATGAGCCAGCCCTTGGGGAGGGCAAGATTAGGTAAGCCCATGTCAGGGGAAAAGTAAGCATAGGACAATTTGAGCATCTGCTCCAGAACATAGAAATTACATACTCTTGAATTCATAGGATTACATACTCCTGGATTCATTCTATGAAGCAAGCATCATCCTGATACCCAAACCATGCAAAGATATCACTAGTAAAGAAAATTACCGACAAGTGGGATTGAAAAATGTGCTACTGGCACCCGCTGACCTGGTCCACAGAGGCTAGAAATGAAAAGGAAGAGGAAGGGCTGAGTTGGCTGAAGTGCAGAGAGGTATGCATGAACTCTTACGCAATCAATTCAGTGTGGATGACTATGGCTGAGATGACCAGAACTAAAAACAATACCGAAGAGAAAACAATGGGAGAGGAGAGGCCAGGGAAAGGGAGAGGGAACCAAGTCAGGGACAAGGGAACAGAGAATCTAAAATAGATGGTGAGGGGAAACAAATAAACAGAATCAATGAGGAGGAGGGCATGGAATGCCTGATGAGGGTTAATCATGTGCAATGTAGCCGGGAGGAATTACTGAGAGCCGAATGAAGGTCGATCATTAAAGTGGGACAAGAGAGTAAAAGCAAATAGAGGAAAGAATTAGGACACAAAAGACATTTATAGAGGTATAAATGTAGGCATGAATATATGTATACATATTAATATATGATACATATATGCTAAGTTTTAAGGTAGCCTTACAGACATTGGACCTCTACTCAAGTACTTCCTCAATGCAAGAACACTTTGTTCTAATAACCTGGCATTCTGTGCTGCTCACCTTCCCAACATAATCACTGAAGGCAAAATGGGTACCTAAGTAAATGTGGTGAAGAAAGTTGATGGTGCTTAGCTATTAGAAGATATACCATCTGAGGTCTTAAGACCTTGAAGTTAACAATTGGCCATTGTAGCAGGGAGAAGCACATCAGCCTGTGGGATCACAAGGTGTCTGTAGGATCAGGTATCAGGCATCAGAAGACCCAAAATAAACAAGCATGTGGATGAGAATGAGTCAGGTCATTGAGTCATCTACCAAAGTTCATCTGTAGATAATAATCCCTCACAAAAGGGCCACAAGGAAAGGATGGGTCCTAAGGGTTCAGTGTAGCACCAACGAAATACACAGCATTCCTCTAGTTCTTTAATGCTTCTTCCTACACACACACACACACACACACACACACACACACTATCATGACCCTAATTCTACCTTACAAATCCAGCTAGACCAGAGCGTGTACACTGGTACAGATAAGAGCTGGAAACCCAGGACAAATAACCTCCTCAATAACAATAATGAGGTGGGGGAAGAAAAGGAAAACTGATCACAATGATCAAGGTGTAACACCACCACTGCCTCCCCAAGGGGCATGAACAACATAAACATGGGTGAAGGGAGAAAGCAGATGGTGTAAGATAAGAAAATAATAATAACCTATAATTTATCAAGGGTTCATAAGGAGGGGAGGGTGAGGAAGGGAAAGAAAAAAGGGAAGCTGATACCAACAGCTCAAGTAGGAAGAAAATGTTTTGAAAATGATGACATGTATAAATATGCTTGATACAATTGAGGTATACACTATAAGAGTCCCCAATAAAATGATTCATAAAAAATAAAAAAAGAAGATGCTTGACCTTGTGAGCTGGTATAAAATGTGAAATGTAATAGTTGCTGCAGACTGAACTTTGCAGAAGGCCAAAGGAATGATGTTTCTTCACATGAAGAAACAGTCTTGTCCCCTCAGAGTACGGGGTTCTTAGAGAGGGAACATTTCTAAAATGGCAGGAGGAAGGGAGACAAAGGCATGAAGCAGCTGACTTACAATCCTTTATGGGTAGGTTCACAGTAAAATGGGGACGTTGTTCTTCGTGTATGGCAAAGACGACGTCTTGAAGACCCCGTTCTGACCTGTATTATTAATGTGATGAATTATGAATGTGGCTCTCCCAGCCATAGGTTCTCTCTCTCTCCCCCAAACAACTTTTCTGGATGAATCCAGTAAGAGAAGGTAGGAAAAGATAGGATCCATTGTGAGTGCTTACTAACAATATTCACTGTGATTGCCATTCTTCAAGACATAAAAATGAGCCATCTCAGAAAGATCCTTCAGGAGAAGGATCTCACTACCTGTAGGACAGAGGCGTGGTGAGCATCATCTGGGCCCTGAGATCCCTGTGCAGTAAATCTCCTGGACCCAGAGAATGCACTGTGACAGAGGAGTCAGAGTATGAGACAAAGTAGTGGACTTCCCAACCCAGAGAGCAAGTAAAGCTGAGTTCTTAGAGGCAGGAGGTTGATTTTTGGAGTGGGGTGCCTCTGGTCACTTAATGTAGGGAGCTGGGTTCACTGACCACAGAGCTGGAGCTGCATGTCTTTGGGCTGAGGCTTACGGTGGAATGGAATGTCCTTTAGGTGTATACTAGTCCCCCTGAAAGAACTTTGTAAAATCCTGACTGGGTAATTGTATCCTGAACATGTTCACCTGAATTGTAGCCCATTAACTAAGATAATAAGCCCTTTGAAGAGACAATGAATCACGGACAAGACAAGATGGCAGCGTCCGAGAAGCTGGAGGAGCCGGCGGAGAGACCACACGGCTTTACCCTGATGGAGCCAGACCTCTGAAGCTGGGGCGGCCACGTGGAGACCTCTGTCAGCGATGAGTTGCTTCTGCTGTTGATGGACCCTGAGCCCTGGAAGCGAGGAGCCATGTGGAGACCCCTGCCAGGGCCGGGATTCTGCACCCACTGACCTGTGACTTCGTGAGTCAGAAGGAGACTTTATACACTCATTTCAGGTTAATAAAGGACTTATGACTTTGAACTGGACAGGGTCAATGTCCTGTTCCTCTTGTATAGAAACCTTTTCCTTATATCTAAAAAAAAATAAGCCCTTTGATTATGAGAATTGTCTGTGAATTCTGTATGGCTATTGCAATGAGTTATGGAACCTAGCTAAGTGCTAGAGAGTATTGTGTGAGGTAGAACAGATGGGATATAAGAGGAACTTACAAAAACCAGTTGGGTTCCTCTACACTAACAAAGAGAATTCTGAAAAGCAAACAAGGAAAACAATATCATTTACAACAGCCACCTAATAAATGACATATTTGAATGGTGGGGAGAGCGGAGTGGGGACCCAAGGCCCACCTGTGGGCAATTGGACACCCTCTCACAGGGGAGTCCTGGGGAGGAGACAGGCTAGTGAGGCTCAGTGAGGTGGCAATGAAGCAGATAACTTTCCTCTAGTTCCTGAAAGCTTCCTCCCCCCAACTGCCATGGTCCCAGTTCTACTGTGGAGTTGAGAAATGGAAATGCAGGGAACCCAGGACGGATGAACCCCGTGGGACCAGTAGTGAGTGAGAATGAAGCTGCTGGATGGGTGGAGGGAAGGTGGGGTGGAGAGGGGGAGCCAACTTCAGGGATCTACCAATAATCCCCTACCAGGGGCACAGACACTGGGGGAGGGGACAAGGGGAGACATAGAACTGTGTAAGTTATGGCAAAACAATAATTTATAGACTATTGAGAGTTGGTGGGAGAGTGGGGAGCAAGGATGGAGGGGAAGGGATGGGAGGCTGATGTCAGTTTCGGATGGAAAGGTGAAGGTTCGGAGAACAATGACAGCTGCAGGCATGTGAAGAAGTGTGACACAATATATGTATCTATGTATTGTGAGAAACGATGTATGAGCCCCCAATAAAATGATCTAAAAAATAGATGACATATTTAAGAATCAAACTAACCAGAGATACAAAAACCCTATACAAAGAGAACTGCAAAACACTGCTACAAAAAAACCAGACATACACATAAATGGAAAACTGTAACATACTTATAGATAAAAAGACTTAACACTATAAAATTGTCCATACTATCCAAAGCAATACACTGATATAATGAAATTCCCATGAGGATTCCATCTTCCCTCTTTTAAAATATGAAAAAACTAGTCAGCTTTATATGGAAAGAAAAGAAATCCTGGATAAGCTAAAGGAGAAGAAAGTAGGAGACCTCAAACTCCTTGAACTCAAAACCTACTCTAAAGCTACAATAGTCAAAACACTCTGGTATTGGGTACAATGACAGACATATAGTCCAGCGGAACCAAACTGAGAACCCAGATGGTAATCCCTCCACCTATGGACAGAAGATCTTTGATAAAGGGTGAAGACTTACCAAACGGGAAAGAGAGAGACTCTTCAATCTGTGGTGCTAGCAAAACTAGACAGTCATTCACAGAAAATAGGGATAGGATTTACACCTCTGACAACATACAAAGACAAACTCAAGATGGGTCAAAGACTTAAACATAAAGCCATAAAGGATATGAAAGAAAAAATAGGGGCAAACTTAAAGTCCTTAAAGTCCTTAAAGTCCTTAGTATAAGACAGAATAAACACATGTGTACACATTAGCAAAAATGCACAAACACGAGAAGGCAAACTAGGCAGCTAAGACGTTTTAAAAATTAAACATCAAATTTATGAACATCAAAAAACTTCACTGAGAAAGTAAAGTGAGAACCTACAGCCTGTGGGGGTGGGGGTCGGGGAGATGGCAACAGCATATAGGAAAAAGAATTAATCTCTAATATTTGTGGTAAATGTCAACACCCCATCAATGAAAATGCAATTAAAAAATAGAAGACATGAACAGACACATCACCAAAGATAATCAGGCAGCGAACAGACACATGAAGAAATGTTCACAACTATTGGCAACTAGGAAAATGTGAAAACAACCATGAGATATATTCTCATTCTAGCACTAATAGCAAAGTTTAAAAAAAACTGAAAACATATTAATGAGGGTGTGAAAAGACTGGAACTCTAGTATTTCACTCACAGCGTTATATACTGGCACAGCCATTTGAAAAATTAAATGGCGCTTCCTTAAAATTTGGAAATAGAAGGCTGAGCCCCTGTGGCGTAGTGGTTGTGCGCGGGACTGCGGCCCACTGGGATGGAGGTTCGATTCCGGCTCCACGGAGCAAAAGCTGGGCCTCCTACTCCCACCACCTGAGGGCAGTGATGCCTAAAAAAAAAAAAAAATTAAAATTTGGAAATAGAAATACCTTATGATCCAGTAATTTCACTATTATGTGTGTGTCCTAGAAGAATAAAAGCTGACAGGAACAGAGAAATGCACAGATATTCATATCAGCATTATTCATAATGGCAAAAACATTGAAGCAAATGAGGTACCCATGAATGGATTAATGGATAAATTTTGGAAGACACACACTTGAATACTATCCAATGTTAAACAATAACAATGAATCTAAGAAACCTCTCGTAACATGATTGAACTTGGAAGACATTTTACTGAATGAGATGAATCAGCAAAGGACAAATATTGCAGGAGAGATCTTTAAAAAGTCATGGAAAAATGCATGTTATGAAAAACTTACAGATGAATTTTAAAAATTTGGCCTAAGCTGAGTCCTGGTGGCACTGTGGTTGTGTGCGGGACTGAGGCCCAGGGGGTTGACTGTTCAAATCCAGCAGCAGCTCTCCAGGAGCAAGGTTGGGCTTCCTACTCCCACCAGGACAGTGATGCAGAAAAAAAATATTTTTGGTCTAAAATAAATTCATACTAATTTGTTATATCTAAACAGGATCGAATCTGAGGCACTAAGAAAGGTAAGGCATCAGTTTGAAAAGAGTCTGTAAAAAGAAAGTATCAAAGCAGCATAAGTTCTGCTAAAATGTAAGCAAGAACAAACAAATTTATGGTGGGAAGAGTGAAATTATGAATTTTTATGAAAATTGTATGCTTCCCCCTATTAGAATTTTAGAAATGAATAACATTTGTTAAGACGGCATGAAACAATGTTCCAGATGAAAGCCATCATGGCCCATCAACCACATGAACTTGTGGAGGAAATGATATTATTTGTGCCCTAATAGAAGACCAATGATTAACAGCAGAAACAATAGCTAACACCATGGACTTATTCAATGTACACCATGTTGGCTGCAAATTCAAAGTTCAACAAACTTTCTACTCACTGGGTGTCCTAACTGTGACACCCAGATTAGATCCAGAGAAGAACAAAACTTTCACTGGGAATTTTCCACACGCGGAACTCTGAAGCATTAAGAATTGTAACAGGGGCGTAGTGGTTGTGCGCGGGACTGCAGCCCACTGGGATGGAGGTTCAATTCCAGTTCCACAGGAGCAAAGGATGGGCCTCCTACTCCCACTACCAGGGCAGTGATGCCCTAAAAAAAACAAAAACAAAAAGAATTGTAATAGGAGAGGGAAAATGGCTTCATCATTATCATTCTGATGGCAAATCACAATCTAAGCAACTGTTACCAGGGGGTGGAAATAGCCCAGCCAAAGCAAAAGCGAGCCAGTGGAGAGCAAAGAGGATGGAAATCATTCTTGGGGATGGTATGGCAGTTCCTTGTTGACTCTCTAGAGAATCAAAGAACAATAACATCTACTTCTTACGAGAAAGCTTTAAGAAAATATGGCAAAGTCTTAGCAGAAAAGATCCTGGAAACGTTTTACCAGACTCTATCACAACAATGTTCCTGCTGACTGGTCTCATTAAATAAGGGTCACTTTGTGAAAGTTTCAATGGGAAATCCCTAGTTATCCCCCTTAAAGTCCTGATTTGGCTTCTCATTTCTGTTGGTTTTCTAATCTTCAAAATAAACAAACAAAAACTTTAGAGGTGCATTAGGCTGAGATTTCTAGAGAAACAAAACTAATGAAAGAGAGATGATTGGATTGGATGGATGGATGGTTGGATAGAAACACAGAGAAAAGAACTTTATATCAAGAAAGACATTTATGTCAAGGAAGTGGCCCAGCCCTGTCCAACCCGAGTTCATGTGCCAGACACTACCTTGAGGCCTCTCCAGACTCATGCAGCTGCCAGTCAATGAAGCAAGGATGTGAAGCAGGAAGCTGGGAGATCATAAGCCAATAGGTGCAGAGTTGCACGGATGCAAGATCAGTAGCAACATGGCAAGGCAGGTGGGCTGCTGGCCTGAGAAGCCAGAAGCAGGATCCAACCAAGCAAAAAGAGAAGGGCAAGCGAGAGAGTACATGTCTCACAGCATTCAGTTATATCAAGTATGCCACACCTTCAAAGAAGTATTATCAGGCTGCCATGCTGGGGAGGTCCCACCACCAAACTATAGCAATGTTGACACCAAGCTATCACTCTCTACCCCTTGTCAACTAGGCATCTGTACACCTCTTCTTAACATATATAAACTTCGCATCAAAATAAAAACAAAGGCACACTCATGCCTAATAGGTTATAACTAAGACACATACATAGGCAAGCACATGAATTCATTATATCTTATTTTATAAGTCAACAAAGCAAAAATACTTTGTTTAATAACTGCATATCTGTGAACAGTAATCTATATCTAAATCCTATTATCAACCTCTCTTTCCAGACCTATCAGGAAAAACAGCAAAACTATTGATTGGGGATAGTCACTTTTTCTTCACTTACTTGAGACTTAAGGCACCCATGAAAGTTTATAATCCAGTCATTCCACACCTTTATTTCTCTCATTTTGGCCATCAAACTTCAACCCTGCCTTCTGAGGTGATAAGCATTCTTCTTTGTTGTGAAGCATCTTCATTCCAGTTAGAACTCTGAGTGTCTGTATCCATAAGCAAAGTCCAGACTAGTGCAGATCATCCTTAAGACACACAGTTCAACATCTTCCTCTTTTCATTCAATTGGATTCTGGTCAACTCAGTCCTAGCCATTCCAAACTGTGTCAATGGGTAACAGCTACAAGTTCTGGAGTTCATATTTGGCCTCTTCACATATTCCTAGTCCAAGTTAACCACCCCAGTTAAGTCATGGCCATAGGCCCAAGTTCCACACGACCCTTTGAACTTCAGAACAGCCAGGCCTTTCAAGTTCCCATGGACTAAGTCTAAACTCAACCCATCAAGGCATTGCTACCTTTCCCTCATTTCCACTCAATTTTTGAATCCAGGTAGTTACCCAACAAACACAAAAGGTGTTGTACAAGCATCTTTTAACTCTCTATACTAGAAGGGGAGGGCACAGGCTTTCGCAATCTTGGCACATTCGTGTGTGACTGCTTGTGTTTGTTTCCATTCAAAAAGTCCAACCACTCTCTCCTCAAGTTCTGCATAGGAATGTATGCTTTTTCAAATGCCAATTTACCACGCTCAAGGTTCTGGTTGGGGCTCGACTTTCCATCTAAATCCCTGATTCTATAATGGCTTAAAACAAAAGCCTCCTTCTTCTGGGCAAGTTCTAGCACCATTCTTAGCAGATCCAATCATAAAGGCTTAAGGTGGGAAGCTCTCTCTAAACTTAATTCCCAATATTCATTTCTATCACATCTGATATCTATAACACTGGATAGGAGAGAAATTCATTGGCTTCTCGTGAGAAAGAATTCACCCTGAAGCCCGGTTTGTGATCCAGGTGAGTTATATGAATGTTAGAAGCTACAAGTCAGATACCACATGATTGGAGGACCTCGAAAGCCTCTGGTTTTTCAGGGCCCCCATTGGAAGGCGTGGTTGAAGATACTGGTCCAACCCATTAGCTGAATCAAATTCACCTGGCCTAGATGGGCCAATCCAGGTGTAATGCCCACCTAGGTATACCACCCCTTCCTGGCCAGGAGCTCGATCTGACACAGTTTTCCTATCTAAACCATCCCACTTATATACACATGTCCTTAGGCCTATGGCAAGGTGTTTCCAGCAGGCCTGACCTTCATCCAGCCATTTTGTCTAAATAGAATGGCCTTTGCCCAGAGAAGCTCCCAAAGCGGTGGTTCTACCATCCAAGAACCACATGCCCTTTCCTTCTTTCTTTCCCAAAGCCCCATGTTTCCTTGAGGCTGGAGCCAGAGCCACAGCAAGAGATGCTGTTCCAGCTGCCAACTGAGTAGTATTTCTACTTACCCTGTCCTATCGGTTGCTATGAGTCGGACTTGACTTGATAACAGTGAGACTTACTAATAGGGGAAACTGAATATGTAGGATATGGAAATCTGTATTGTTTTGTGAGCTTTCTGTTAAACTAAAGCTGTTATTATTTTTAATAAACATTTTTAAAGTAGTTAAAATTATGTCCCCCAAAATCTGTCACCTAAACAGAAGCTAGTGGCTGTCTGTTGCATTGAAAGCATTATCACTGGCCTGGGCCGCAGCTCTAAGCTGCCTGGTTTACTGTGTCATTCACCATTCACGCTTCCTCAGTTAAGCCCTTCTCTCCTTCAGTATTCTTTGAAGTTCTTTTCTGCCTAAAGTACTGCCAGAAAGACCCAGATAAAGGCAGAATGGTACTTTCATCAGTAGTCCAACTCTTTTCTGTTTTGAGCAGATATGGGATGGGATTGGTTATAAAGTTTCAGAAGCCAACTCTGTAATTCTTCACTCCCCTTTAGTCTCAAAACCTATAGTTCTGGGCCTTCAAGATAATAGTAGTAGCCCCTTCTTACCTGTTTAGATATATAAAGAATACCTACTCAGTCAAGGTATAAATTAAAAAAGAGGTGTCCATCAACACTACTTCAACATGGTGACCCTACGTGAATCAGGGCAGAGATGTACTCCATAAGATGTCCAGTGCTGTTGTCGAGAAGTGGGCGTCAGAGCTTTTCCCATGCCACCTCCGGTTTGTCTCGAACCTGCAGTCTTTTGCTTAGCAGCTAAGTGCAGTAGCCATTTGTACCAACCAGGGCCTTGCAAGGTATACCTAAACATCTACTATTTTATCCCCCTCTGCTTCACTCAAGTGTCTTAACGATGTGCTTCTCTGATGGCTGCCATTATGACTCACAGTCGCCCTGTAGGACAGACTAGTTCTGCCCCATCAGGTTTTCTAGGCTGAAATATTTGTGTAAATAGATTGTCAGGGCCTTTCTTCCTTGGAAGGACTGGTAGGTTCAAACAAGCGACCTTTCATTTGGCAGCTGAGTGCTTAGCCATTGCGCCACTAAGAATCCTTTGCACTTTTATCACGGGTGAGCCTTGTGTTCTGCCCTCTAAATAAACCATTCTGCTATCGAAGTCAACTAGTATCTAATCCAAGTAGCTGGACTATATGAAGAAGAAGGAAGCATCCGGATTTGAGGAAGACGCATTAACATCCTACAATACGAAGGACAACCCAACCGTGCTTGCCTAAAGTGAAGAGGACTTGAAGCATTTAATGATGACAGTCAGAGACTACAGGCTGCTTTTCATATAATCTCTCTGTTTCTCTTTTCCTCTCGCTCTCTCAATATATCTCACATCTAGACGAACCAGGTAACATGATGACATATGGAGGAGAGATTGATGTCGCTGAAGATTTCATTTTACTTAAATCCATAACTACATTTATGAAAGTACCAGTTAAGAAATCAAACAACACAGTGATGCCCACAAAAAAAAAAAAAAAAGAAATCAAACAACAGGCTGAGGCCCGGTGGCGTAAGTGGTTGAGTGCAGGACTGCGGCCTGCGGGCTTGGTGGTTCAAATCCAGCGGCGGCTCTCAGGAGCAGCCCAGGACCACCAGAGGCAGTGATGTCCAAACAAAAACAAAAGAAATCAAACAATATATTTTATGGGGGGAAAGCCGCTGCAAAAAAATATTTTTTTTAAGTGGTAAGAAACAAAAATTTCTCTTTGAAGACTAATTGCACCTGATCCAAGCCATGGTATTTTTAGTCACCTCATATAAATGCACAAGATAGACTGAAGGAAAAAAAAGATGCATTTGAATTAATGTATTTATGAAGAGCATTGAATATATCATTGACTGCCAGAAGAATAAGCTAATCTGTTTTTGAGGAAAGGCTGATAGAATCATCCTTTGAAGCAAGGATGGCAGGACTTCATCTCAAGCACTTGGATTGTGTTTTGGGGAGGGACTTGTCTCTGGAGAAGAGCATGGGACTTCAGAAGACAGGGGTCCCGTGAGGAGGAGGAAGACACGATGGATCGCCCCGTGACTGCAACAGGAGGCTCAAACATGACTGAGGGTGGCACAGAGTTGGGGAGGGTTTTGTTTTACACAGGGTCGCTCTGGGCCAGAGCTGATCTGACAACTCCTGAAAAGAGCAACAACAAATCAAACATCCTTTCTGGAAAAAAAAAAAGAAGAAATGGGGAGGTGGATAAAACTAGAGTGCTGCAGCTCACTTCAAATTAATCAATTCTGCAAACCTGCTCTCCCCGTTTCCTTTACGTGCACTCTTCTCCCGGTATCTAAGACAGTGGCTCTCAACCTTCCCAAAGCCATGACCCTTTAAGACAGTTCCTCATGTCGTGGTGACCCCCAGCCATAAAATTATGTTCATTACTACTTCCTAACTGTAGTTTTGCTGGCTATGAATCATAATGTAAATATCTGATACGTGGGATGTATTTTCATTGTTACAAATTAAGCACAATTCAACATAATTAAAGCATAGTAATTAATCACAAGCAATATGTAATTATATATTGTGAAATATTTACGTGTTTTTCAATGGTCTGTGACAGGGTTGTTTGACCCCCAAAGGGGGCGAGACCCACAGGGTGAGAACCACCGATGTAAGGTGACCTGTAATTCTCAGAAGCATCCTCTGTGGAAGCACCAGTCTTTTCTTTTTTTCTTTTTTATTTTTTTAGTTCTTTGGGCATCACTGCTCTCCGGTGGTGGGAGTAGGAGGCCCAGCCCCACTGCTGGAATTGAACCTCCGTCCCAGTGGGCCGCAGTCCCCCGCACAAGCACTACGCCACCGGGGCTCAGCCCTTTGTTTAGACTTTTGTAGGTGTTACATGGGGATGGATTATGACACTATGGGGAACCACACAGGATGACAGCATCTCCAGTGATGCCATTGATTGGAAGCCTCACAGGACACAAGTCTACTCTACTGTGCAGGGGGGTGCCATGGGGCACAATCAATTTGACAGTGCATGCTATTGGTCTACCTTTATAAATTCTCAAGGTGTACTTTAAACATGTAAGAGATTGGTTAGCTCTCACCTTAGTGAGAGCGCTTTAGCAACATTCAGGAGGGTTGGGGCGCCTGAGACCTGGTCACTGAGACGCTTTCATTTGACTCTCCACTATTGGCTACCGTGCTTTCCCCGCTCTGCAAAGTCCTGGGTTTCTAGGAGAGCAGTTTAAAGTCAGAAGTTCAAGGAAATGGTTTTCACATTTTTTATGTAGAATGAACCCTCTAATAAGATAAACCTTCTTGACCTTATGAACTAATGTACTCATATGGCTATCTGTTGTAAAAGCATAACGGCATGTGTAACATATAATAAATGGTGGTCTATTTTTTCATCTTAACAGGTTGGATATCATTCATTCATTGTGCTATCCATTATAGTTACAACTCAAAGCTCTGGATTTATACATCATAGGAGATTACCCTGAAAAGTTAGTTATTGAAGGCCTTACATTTCAGGCAAGGAAGTAAGACCTTTACTATGAAGTTATTCTAAAAGAACAGTGATGTGATTAGACGTGAACTCTGGGAAGATGAGTCTGCAGCGATGGGCACAACAAAGAACATGACACAGAAATAGTTGTCATGGAGAGACTACAGTGCCTGGCAGGACAAATAAAATTACTGCATTTGGATAAAAGCTGGAGGTTCAAATCCTCCCAGAGACAGTTCTCTGAGCACAGATAAACTCTGACACACATGGGGTCATCATTAGCTGGAGGTTTTCAACAGCAATTCTTTTTAAGGCACAGTTTTAGGGATTCCCAGACATGAGGTTGACTAGGGCCCAAACTAAAGTATACTTACGATACTGCATTTTCCTTCCGGTTTCTGCTTTTAGTAGTACAACTAGCTCAGAGGTAAAGCAGTATGATAGAGTAACTTCAGATTTCTACAATATGCTATGCAAGGAGCCATTAACGGGTCACAGGCAAATATAACAAAATTATAGTTCATGTTACAAAATGCATAGGAAAATGTATTCTCAGGCATAGTCAGTTACTGGACAATTCAGCTGTGGCCAGTCCTATCACTTGAGAGAGATTAATTCGCCACAGTGTAGGTAGGAAATGCCTTTGAACATAGCTTTCAAACGGGCTGTCACTCAGCAGCCTGGCCTCATCATTTAACCCATTCAATAGATGAAGGAGAGGGAGCAGGTGGAGGCACAGAGGAAATGGTGGTAAAGTTCTCATCTCAGCACTCCCTATAATCCCAGGTGTTTAAAGCACACCGCCACCACCGATCCATCCATCAGTCTGTCTGCTTTGCATGCTGTAACACTGGTCCTTCAAACATCAGCCAGGTCAGCTCACTCGTAGCGGTCCAGTTTCAGTGGGGTTTTCAGACTAACACAAACTAAGGAAAATTAGCCGATGAAATAGATCCCTGCGGATCACGGCAGAACACTTTTTACTGCTGCAAGCTGAGCACCTCAGGGCCACAAGAGCGAGGATTTGAGCATCACCACCATCACGAAGATGGTGCAGGGCCAGACGATAGTTGTTCTATTTTGCACAGTTTTCTCTAGTCGGAGATAACACCAAGACAATTCACAAAGCAACAAAACACACCTTGAGGAGTTCTTAAGGGTATACTCAGGAAACCAGAAGAAAAAAAAAAGACCTATTGTTGTTAGAGGAACCCTGGTGCAGGGGTTCCTCATTGGACTGCTGCCACAAGGTCACCTCTCAAAAGCATCAGGTGCTGTGCTGGAGGGGTAAGACACTCTCAACGCTTAGAAGGCATTCGGAAACTACCCAGTCCTCCGAAGTCGCTATGACTCAAAATTGAGTGAGTTTGTTATTTTGGTATTGTTAGTATGTTCTTTATTATGCTTTTATAACTAAAACCAAAACCTCACTGCCATCAAGTTGATGCTGAGCCCTACAGAGAGGCCCAGACTGTCCCTGTATGATCCTAAGGCCGTAAAACTGTACAGGAGTAGAAAGCCTGTCTTTTCTCCCTGGAGACACTGGTGGTTTGAGCTCCTGACCTTGCAGCTGGAGACCAACCTGTAACCATTAGCCCACCAGAGCTCCTTAAGCGTGTATCCCAGCCACATATTATTGTATTACATAAGGCGGAGTTCAGTTTTAGGTATTTAATTCATGGCATTTAGGCATGATTTTGCAGAATGTCAGTCACAAACAAAATGTAGCAAATTGAGGTTTCCCTTGAATTTTCTTCAGCTTGCTCATGCGTATTACTTCCACTTGTCATCATATGACTTTTTCCCATCATAAAACGTGAGGCTAGAATTACTTTCAAACATAACAAATGAATACAAAGAATGACCCTTTCCTCATTTCTGCTTCATTAGTGTGATTCTAAGGAAGTACTAAAACGCTTCCCTCAAACTGCTGAAAGTGAGTTTTCTATGTATTTTGCACTTTTCAGGTCTCATTTGCATGTTCATAGCAAATGAAGTGGAGGAAAATAGACAATTATCTTAATTTATATTTTAAAACACTTACACTAATTTACAGCATCAAAAATCTAGTAATTTTTTCACCAGAAATATCTAAGTCCTCATCTCAGTCACTGATGTGGACATAATAGCAGATACCTTTGGGCATAATACGAATCAATTAAAAAATCAAAACAAAACATATATCCCATGTATCACACTTTGTAAAAGGTTAGGAATGTATAATTCACTTGTCCTCAACAGCCCTGACTTAAGTTAGTTACTGAAGTGTCCAGAAAATTCTGATGTATATGGGAAATAAGAACCCTTCAGGTGAATTTCACAGACTTTCAGTTGTCATTTAATGTTGATGAGCTCTTAAGTTTTCAGAGATAGAAGAGAAGCAAAGTTCTGGCTGACTTTAGTGATAGTTTTATTCTCATAACACAAGAGCTGCATTTCTAATAGGTCAGAAGCAAAATGGAATGCTTCCAATCTATTTTCTTATAGGTAATATTCTGCACCTGGTTTCTCTCACTTTTTTATCTACCTTTACACCACTTCCTTTTTCCACCAAACATCACCTTTTCAAAGTCTTCCTTCCATCTTATTTCCTCTGGAAAAAAAAAAAAAACCAGTGCACACTTGCAGAAGACAAGGAGGGGAAAGAGGAAACTAGTCTAAGATTCAAAGATAGATGGCAATGGCTTGGAGGCTCACTTGGGGACACTTCTAGTCATGTGACACTTAATCCTGTCCTTGCTGGGGTAATTGGGTAGCTCAGAGTTGCAGCTGAGTTCAGTGACCTTCAGCAGTCTTCTAGACTGAGAGGTACATTCAAGCTGGCCAGTTGGAATGACTCTGAAAACCAGTGACAGAACTCTCGCCTTTCATGAAAGATACAGCCAAGAAGCCTCATGTACAGGCATCACACGTTCCTCAGTGGAGATGAACATGATGTGATGGTTTCAGTGGAGCTTTCTGACTAGATGGACTAGGAAGAAAGGCCTGGCGATCCACTTTTAAAAATCAGCCAGTGAAAACAAGGGCCCAAACTTTAGCCGATGGAGATGGCACAGCTCAGGTCCATCATTCATGGGGTCACCAGAAGTTGGAGGTCAACTGGGTAAAAGCTCACAGCCATTCCAGCACACAAAGAATAATTTCATAAACTTCCAAATGTACTGTTACTGGCTCTGTATTCATTTTGAATTTTTAAAAATTGCTTCAAATAAAGTAACTTCTCCAAAGATGTAGAGTATTCTTGGTGCTCCTCTTTCGGCATTACCTCTAGTTCCTTGCACGCTAAATTCCAAATTTCCCTTTATTAATCCAGACCTCACTCTTATTAAAGCGGCCTTTAGCGCCTTGCCCCTATGAGCAAGTTCATCCTCCAAGTTCCTTTAGTAGTGATATTCTTTTCTACATAATGTATTTCTTGATAAGTTACTCTCTTGCCTGTTATGTCCAGACCTTGACCTTTCCATTAACGCACACACAAATTTTAAACTCCAAAGGGGATACTGGTTACTTTTGCTCTATCTCCTCCACAAGACACAGCATACTACTGGGTATTCCCTGGGTATTTCGTCTTTACATAAAGAGCTGGAGCCTCCAGAATCCATAATCTTAGAAACTTCTAGGGGGCAGTTCTACTGTCCTATTAGGCCGCTATGAGTCACTATCAGATGGCAGTGAATTTGGTTTATTACAATAGTTTATCAAAGTCTGTCCTCATAAAATTCCTCTTAAAAACAGGGACAGCTTTTAGATGAACTTTTTGTTGTTGTTACACGGAAGTATGCTTACTTCAAGTGTTGTCAAGTGTGCAATCTCTGTATTTTCCTCTTAAATTTAGACATTACTGATCTTCCATTGTTTCCCCACGCTTCTTTTTGAGCCTCAAGATATCTTTTCTTTCATGTGCTCTTTCGAAAAAGATCCTTCTTCCAAACCTCTAGAAACTTGGACTTTCTTCAAGTACTCTCCTCAAAGTGACCTTTCCCTTCTCAAGTCAGTAAGATCATGCTGTGTGCTGGTGAGTCAGTCCTGATTCACAGTGAGCCTGTGTACAACAGGACGACAACACTGTCCAGTCCTGGGCCAGCCTCACAAGTGTTCTTCTGTCTGAACCTACTGTTGGAGCCACTTTGTCCAGGGCTTTCCTCTTTATTCATGCCCCTCTATCAAGCATGATGTCCTTATCCAGGGACTGATCTCTCCTGACAACATATCCGAAATGCAAGAGACAATGTCTCGTACCTCTGGCCTCTAAGCAGCATGCTGGCTATACTTCTTCCAGGACCAATTTTTTGTGTGTGTCAATGGCATTTTCAAAATTCTTTACCGGCACAATAGTTCAAATATATAAATTTTTATTTGGTCTTCTTTATTCAGTGGCCAACTTTCACACACACACACACACACACACACACACACACACACACACACACCCATGAAGTATTTGAAAATCCTATGGCTTGGGTCAGGGGTACCTTAGTCCTAAAAGTACCATTCTTGCTTTTCAACACTTTAAAGAGGTCTCACGCACCATATTTACCCAATGTCACGCGTCATTTGATCTTGGCTACTGCTTCCATGAGTGTTGACTGTGGAATTGACTATGCAGTTCTGTCTGGGATTAGTTTACTTTCTAATCTACTTGCCTTTAGGCAAGTATTTGTGTGTCTTCTAATCACACTACCAATACTCGACAAATACAAATCCTTCGTAATTCATAGCATGATTCAGCAGCTGTAACTATGCACTCCTGACTTTTTAAGTAGGTAGTCGTCACCTCCTAATTTGTTCTTTACCATCCATTTGTCTATTCAGTGGCATTCCCTTACTAAGACAAATGAGAAAGAAAGGCTTGGTGAGCCACTTCTGAAAATTAGTGAAACTCCTATGGAT
Organism: Nesogale talazaci; assembly: GCA_004026705.1. NCBI lineage: Eukaryota > Metazoa > Chordata > Mammalia > Afrosoricida > Tenrecidae > Nesogale > Nesogale talazaci. The sequence continues at coordinate 20,136 of PVJH01030725.1, forward strand.
GACCACAGAATATTGTTTGATAAGGTGCCGGAACATTAAACTCTTGTTTTGGGAGATACTCAACACACACAGCAGTCAAAACAAATGAATTCTAGCATTACTGGTGCTCATGAAGATTTTGTAGAACCTGGATTCTGATGCTGGTAATAACACTTGCTGGCTTTGAGATGCTGGGAAAGTTGTGTCATGCCATAATCTCAAATTTCTCCTTGAGAAATGGGCACATTATTGTTAGCTGCCAGTTACCGCCTACTTATGAAAACACTGCGCACTAAAGAAAAAAATGCCACCTTGTCTGGTGCCATCCCCATTGTGAACTATATCATCATTGACTAATTTTTACAAGACTGTTGGGCATTTTTTTCTTGTTTGGTTTCCTTTGGAAGCTCTGTTGAAACCTGTGAAGCATCACAGTCAAGCGAGAGTTGCCGATGGAAGGCTGTGCCTGAGATGTACTGGCTAGGCATGGAGTTGGCTCCCCTCCACGGAAGGCAAGAATTCTGCCACATTGCCTCCATAAAATGGGCATCTTCCTGTTATGTTCTGAATAGCTGACTCCAGCTCACCAAACCCCCCTGTAGGACAGAATCAAGTATGATCCAGTCCTGCACTGTCCTCACAATTGCTTTGTTGGTGCCCATTGTGGCAGCTACTGCCTGGAGGGACTCGGTCCATTCATTTCCTTAAGGGTCTTTCTCACTGATGCTTCAATTTTTACCAAGCATGAGGCGCTTCTCCAGCTACTGTTCCCTCCTGAGACAAAGTCTTTGTCATCTAGCTCCTAAACAGTATTCTAGCTATATTTCTTCCAATACAGATGTTTGTTCTGGCAGTTCATGGCCTAGTCTATACTCTTTGCCAAACACCATCATTCAAAGGCAACATTTTTTAACTCACTGTCCGACTTGAACATAGATACGAAGCAACTAAAAATATCATGGCTGGGGTTGTATGCACGTTAGTCTTCCAAGTGACATCTCTGCTTTTTAATGCTTCAAATAGACCTATTTTGCAGCAGGTTTGTCTCATGTGATTATTTGATTTCATGACGGCTACTCCCCTGGGCTTTGATTGTGGACCCAAACACACTTTACTCCAGCCCAACAGCCACTCCTCTGGGAATTCAAGAGACTTGGGTGCTCTAAGATTTCTGTTTCTACTTTTGAGTACAAGTAGCTTGCCTGGGTCTTTTAAAAAGTTTTCTACTCTTTTTAGAATGGGAAGGGGTAGTGTTTCCACAGTTGACATCATAAAAGACTTATCACAATACACTTTTAGTTTGTATTGGTTTTGGTTATTAGTTAGAAATTGTTTATCTTATTACTTTATCAGGAGTAACATTTTAAACAAGATTCAAATTGTTACTTAATTATAAGAGGAAATATAAGATTAAGGAAAAGAACTAAAATGATGGCATTCAAATGTGGTATTAACAATGGAAGCTATCATCCAAGCGCACTGGTGGCGCAGTGAGTTGTCTTCGGCTGATAACTGCGAGGCGGGCAGAGTTCAAACCCACCAGTCACTCCAGGAGAGAGACGAGACTTCTGATCCTGCCAAGAGCAGCCTTGGAAACCCACAGGGACAGTTCTAGCCTATCTGAGTCAGAGTCAACTCCACAGCAGTGAGCAAAGGTCAGCGAGCTAACAACTAGAAAGCACGATGGCCTTAAGGAACCCAGTTCATTTCTGGACTGCTCCTACAAATATGAAGTTCTTCCTTTCAACATCTCAGAGCTCTTGGTAACACCAAAACCAACCAACCAAAGAACAGTTGCCATAGAGTGACCCTACATGTGTCAGAGTAAAACGGTGGTCCAAAGCGTTTTCACGGCTGTAATCCTTTGACAGATCTTCTAAAACACTTCAGGCTGGACTTAAACCTGCAAATTATAGGTTAGCAGTTTGTGAATTAACCACTGGCACCACTCAGGGATTCTAGCCTTTCTTGCTAACATCCACTTGGTTTTATCTTACAGTTTCATACTTCCCTTTTCTGTGCATATTATCAGTGTTTTCTCATATTTTGTGTTTCTTCTCATGGGTTGCTTTGAAATGCTTATTGAAGAGCTTTTAATCAAATATGGCACCTACAGAGGAGAAAACGGTGCCTCTTTGTTCTGGATACTGCTGTGTTAATCTACTCCAACATAAGATTGGGTGTTGACTCATTGTAGATATTAAAACATTTTCCTCACATGTTTATTCCATTGTTTGTCTATCAATTCTCAACGTTTTTTCCTTTTCCCATTCTCTGCTTAAGATCTAGACTTTGTAGTCTATCTCTATATGCTTTATCTTATTAGATCCCTCCGATACACTCTGGCTGTCAAAGGCTTTTGGAGTCTACTATCCAATACCTTTCCAAATAGTCAATATGCCAAGATGAGATGGGTTTGTTTGGGTAGTCATTCAGTCACTAATAAAATGGAGGAGGACAACAAGGGTCAAGCCCTGAAACACATTTCTCTAAAAACCAGGTGATTTCAAGAAGAAAATGGACCACTGGGACCCCAAAACAAAGCAGATGATGTATGTATGGCCTGTTGGTATTGCCCTTAGTTCAGAGGGACCACACTTTAACAAATGTATAAAGGCAGGAGGTTTTACTTGTTCAAAGTTAAACTTTTACTCAAATAGGGCAATCAAAAAGACCAGAGGCCCCTGTGTGAGTCAGCACTCTTCCAGCCCCCATTTTGCCAGGTGTTAGTATAACATAGTGAAGGAGAGGTAAGCGCCATGTGAAAGTAGATTCTGACTCCAGCCACTTCTTGAACAGAACTAAAGGTCAGGGGGCAAGAGAGAGGATTTGGAAATGGTTTCATGAGGATTATCTCTGAAGAAAGCTGTGTTTGAGTACAATACATACCATACCCAATCTTGTTGTGTGCATATGCCCGTGCAACAAATTGCAACAGTGGTATACTTGATTCATATTCAGAACACTTTCAAAATGTAACCACAGAATACTTAGACAAACCACTGGCAATGGTCTTGTCATAGATTAACGCAGAATGATGTTTCTTCCTCCTTCCCTCCCCCCCTCCTCCCCCCCACTTCTTTTTATCGTGTACCTATTTTGGGTTTTATATAGTTATTGTTGGTGCTCTGGTGAAGTTCTCTTCTGCCATGGTGAATACTCTGGTTTGCTTTCCAGCCAGACCCAAATTGAGTGCTGTCTATGATGCTGAACAAGATTCTGGAAACCTACTTCCAAAAACCAGTCAATAAAAGCAATATAGAAAAAAAAAAAAAGCAATATAGATCATACTAGTCTGATGATCTCCAATCATCATGGGAATGGTGTAGGCTGGCCAAGGGGTCATCATGAGCTGTGGGCCTGATGTGACAGCAGTTAGCAACAACAATGCTATAATTTCCAAACTAATATTGAAAGATACATTGTTATAGGTAAGTACTGCTGAGTTGACCTCAACTCCTGATGACCCTTTATGACCGTGGTTCTCAACCTTCCTAATGCCATGATCCTTTAATACAGTTTCTCATGTTGTGGTGACCCCCAACCATAAGGTAATTTTTATTGCTGCTTCATAGCTGTAATTTTACTACTGTTATGAATCAGGTGATCCTTTGAAAGGGTTGTTCAACCTGGTGGCCCCCTCCATAGGGGTCGTGACCCACAGGTTGAGAACTGCCGCTTTATGACAAAGGGGTTTCCTAGCCTAATCTTTATGGGCACAGATAGTCACGCTTTTTCCTAATGCACACTATAACATTAGCTATAGTGCTGTGATCTATAGTTATTATTAAATATTACAAAGAAAAGCCACTGCATATATCAAGACTGAACTTGTCATAATGCAGTAATTAATATATCTCTGACATTTTGGGAATTCATTAAAAACAGTATTTTACTCGCTTCGTTCTCTACACTGTTCTTCTATAGAACTGTTAAGGTTTACAATGACATTGAAAGGTTTATAGGCTAAAGTCTTTACCCATTCTTTGACAACCACCTAGGATCTAATGAAGTAGATCAGTGGCTCCATTAACTATAACCATGTATGATGATGAAAAAAGAGCTGAATAAAGCAATGCCATCTTCAGATCAACTTGGATTACTTCACTTTAAAAAGTGTATAGAGAATCTACCTTAAAATAAAACTACACAATGGAAAGAAAATTAATAAATTATCATCAGGCATATGAAAATTCACTGCTAAATTTTTTCATTCTTTAGACTATTTAAAACAAGAAAAACCAATGTTTTTAGGTATAATTGAGTTAGATTTGAATTATTTGCTGAATTTATGCTTCATTTTTCCCATTTAACGAGAGAAAACTCAAAATAAGTAAAATGTAGAATATTCTGATACCTGTTTTGATAACTTAAATTGCTTTTTCTTAACATCAAGTGCAATT